>WAAB01021366.1:22914-40757 GCA_013389865.1 Piaya cayana
AATATAAATATAAATATAAATATAAATATAAATATAAATATAAATATAAATATAAATATAAAGTAAACCCTGGCTTAAAAACGTGGGCCATAAGCACATGTGTTTCTAATGAGGCTGGTGCCACTATCTCCTTCCACATTTCTTTTAGACATTTTTTTCTCTCATTATATTTTAGAGTTGTTTATACTGCAAGCTTCATCCAATTATACAGCTGAGTTAATGGTCCTGCATATTCTTTGCTGTCAGTCATTAGTGAGTGTCGCATAAAGTCTAATAACGGCTTTCTGTGGTTCTTCTACAACCTCAAAAGGGTTCAGATTTTCCCCTGCCATTCTTAGCGTCTGAGTTATGTTGAGACATTTTGAAATGAAGGGTTATTTTTATTAGTAGCTACTACTCTTGTTGCCTTGTTTTTGCGTGTTTGCTAGGAAAACTTTTTAAACCAGCGTTGCTAAGGAGAGAATTTGACCTGTTTCAGTCGTTTCACTCATTAGAGGCAGAACTCTCATTTAGTATCTGATATTTTTATTCCTGAAGCATCTTAGTCTTGCTGGAAGCATATTAATTGATAACAGAACACCTTAGAATAAATTCAATATTAAATAAACACCTGTTCATTAAATTTGCAGTGCTCTCTGCGCAGTTTAGAAGCAGATGCTGCTGCTGATAATGATACAGACTGACAGGCAAGTTAGATACTAATGGACTTTATTACAGGTGAATCTGCATGCTCTGTAAGATTACCTGTCAGAATAAACTCTGTATTTCTCTCTGAAATAAAACACATTCTAGAAGGAGTTTTAAAGAAATTAAATGTTGTCTAACAGGGCCACTAACGGCTAAGAACCTGAGCTTCTTGGAATAAAAGGGAAGGTGGTTGCATGGATAAGTAATAGCATAAAAGCCTGTAAAATACAGGAAGAGATGTTTCTAATTTTTTTAACAGTGATTTGCACCGAACTTGTAATTTTTAGAGTTATGATTTGGGAAAAGGTATGGGAAATAAGGTGAAAAATTGTCCTACGAATGTAAAGTGTTCAAAGTAATCAAAAAAAACCTTGTGAGAAACTGCAAAAGGGCTTCTTGCATCCGCTGGAGCTGAAATGGAAGAAGAAAGTCAATGTAGATGAATGTGAAATGATGTACAGGGACCTCCCTCCCCAGAATTTAACTTAATCCATGCAGCAACGTATGTTAAAAGGTGCTTAAGGCATAAAATCTCAGCGTTGTAACAAAGAGCGTGTGAAAAAAATTATATGAAATAAGTTGACAGCAGATGGGATAGTAGAAATTATTAGGAAGAGGAATGTGGTAGAGTTATCCCTATGTCTCTATTTAAAGTTATGGCATCTGTTATGCTCTTTATCCTCTGTGCTACTCTTGCTTTTAAATCCTCAAAAATATTACGTCTACAAAGCATCCAGGGAAGGGCAGTAAGAATGATCAAAGGTATGAAATATCTTCCAGTGAGGGGAAAAACTACCATTCATCTGTCTTTTACTCTTCTCAAGGTATTTACTATGATTTTCTCTTTGGGAAAGGATGTCGGGCAGGGCAAACCAACCAAATTCCACTGAAACGCAGCACCCACCACTGTTTTCCTTTGAAGAGGTGCTGCTCTCCTTTTATAAGGAAAATGTGAGAGCGTATAAGGTTGTAAAGGAATTCAGACTAAGCACGGCCTCATCCTGAGAAGTTCAAACACACACCTCCTATCTCTGAGGGAATTTCCTCCCTAACAAGCAGGAATTAAATCTATTCTCCAAATAAATATTTAATCTGACTGTAGAATTGCATTTGGATACGTCTTCATTGAGCGAGCAGCACAGCAGAACAGGAGCAGATCTTTAGAATGAATTAAAAGGAGCACAGTTGGCGTGTCAGAAATGGCTTCAGGACACGAACCACAACACTCTAAGATAGTGGAGGATTTCACTTCACAACCACAACACTCATAAGGAAAAAATTCTTCACAGAAAGCGTCATTCGGCACTGAAACAGGCTGCCCAGGGAGGGGGTTGACTCGTCTTACCTGGAGGTGTTTAAGGTGCAGGTGGATGAGGTGCTGAGGGACATGGTTTAGTGTTTGATAGGAATGGTTGGACTCGATGATCCAGTGGGTCTCTTCCAACCTGGTGATTCCATGATTCTGTGATTCTAACCCTGATACCACACTATATGCTAATACTCTACCAGAATCTAGTTCTCAGCCTTGTGAGTGAACAGACTTATATTCCTTTTCTTCCATATAATAACTCACAGGTTTGGGGGTTTTCACAAGGGACGGATAGAGGGGCAGCCACTGGTCTCTAAAATTTCCAGATTTCCATTAAAAACTCTGAAACACTAAGCAGCTTAGAAACTGAGCCTTTGAAGTCCCTTAAAATTAATCTATAATTAACAAAAACATCACCAGTTAGATAAATCTCAAGTATTTCTTGTTCCATTTCAAAAAAAAAGCTATTTGTATAACGAAAGATAAGGAAGCGTAAATCCTAAACATTCAGTAGAGGGCAGATGCTGAGATATATTAAAAGCTTAGGGATCAAAGTAACATTTACCACGTTAGGGTGTGAATTCCTTTGAAGTCAACAAAATAAAGTTGGGAAAGTCAAACTGTTGAGAGAAGATACTTATGCGAAAGATTTTAAATTAGGTATGAAAAGACAGAGCAAGAGAGAGGAGAGTGACAACTCAATTCTATTTCAAACTTGCTTTAATTTAGGCAGTTGGTCACGTACCTTTAGCAGTGTCCAGATTCTCTTTCAAGTGAGCCTCAAAAGAGAGGAGGAAAAATATCTTTACTGTCTATAATTCATGCTTGTTTGGCTAAGGCTGGATAGAGTTTGCCTGCTACAGACATTCTTTTTAAATTCTACACGAGGCTCTTTCCTTTGTTGTCAGGTTTCCTCTCCACACTCGCGTGACTGGATTTGGATGGGGGGGAAGACAGAAATCCTGCTGCCTTAGTGTGTCATCTCTTTCTTATTTCTCACCGTGGTTAATGCTTTATTTTGCTTCTGAAGATAACGTTGTGGTCATATTTTTTACCATTCTAGGCAGTTTGTTTCCTCCCACTGGGTATTTTTTAACTTACGTCTTTAAAGACGGGTCTAGCTTTTCATTAATGTCAGGCAGAAGGGACAGTAAAAACCAAATCATAACGTTGAATTCTCAAGTCCTTGGTTTCAAGTAAAAGCCTTGGGAAAGACAGAATTTTATCTGTTAATTTTAACTTGATTTACCTTCATTGTTTTGCTAATTATTTAGAATCATAGAATCACCAGGTTGGAAGAGACCCACCGGATCATTGAGTCCAACCATTCCCATCAATCACTAACCCATGTCCCTCAGCACCTCATCCACCCGTCCCTTAAACCCCTCTAGGGAGGGTGACTCAACCCCTCCCTGGGCAGCCTGTTCCAATGCCCAATAACACTTTCTGTGAAATTTTTTCCCTAATGTCCAGCCTGACCCTCCCCTGGTGGAGCTTGAGGCCATTCCCTCTCATCCTGTCCCCTGTCCTTTGGGAGAAGAGCCCAGCTCCCTCCTCTCCACAACCTCCCCTCAGGTAGTTGTAGAGAGCAATGAGGTCTCCTTTAGCTACTATATTCACATGTAATGCAATTAGGGTTTTCTTAAGGAGCGTAGTATTTTTTTTTTTTTGCCACAGCAGGATTTTGGTTTCCAGCACGTCTGCACTACAAAAGTTACTTCCAAGTGCGGAGTTTGCATACAACAGAGAATACTGAACATAACAAATAGCTTAAAACAACTCGGTTGTGCTCAGCCTCAATGATGTTACTATGAAAGCCAAGTCTGTGGGGTTTTTTTCTCTTCTCATATTATTCTCTCCTTATTATTTGGATTTATATTAAGCATATATTTTATACTAAGATTGTGATGTATAACCTATGACTTGCCTGTTGCCTATGACAGGACAAGAGGGAATGGCCTCAAGCTCCACCAGGGGAGGTTCAGGCTGGACATTAGGAAAAAGTTTTTCACAGAAAGGGTCATTGGGCAGTGGAAATGCCCAGAGAGGGGGTTGATTCACCTTCCCTGGAGGTGTTTAAGGGACGGGTGGACGAGGTGCTGAGGGACATGGGTTAGTGATTGATAGGAACAGTTGGACTAGATGATCCGGTGGGTCTCTTCCAACCCGGTTGTTCTATCATTCTATGATTCTATAACTGCCATCACAGAAACGTGTTGGGATGACTCACATAGCTGGAGAAGGGGCAAGCATCCCAGGAGGCCTACAAGAATGAAGTGAGAGAGAGAATCAGAGGGGCTAAAGCCCAACTAGAACTTAAATTGACCAGTTGCATGAAGGATAACAATTAGACACCAGCAAAAATTTCTTTCACCAAAAAGGTTATCAAACACCGGAACAGGCTGTGCAGGGAGACGGCTCAATCACCATCCATGGAGGTATTTAAAAGACAGATAGATGAAGTACTCAGTGATATGGTTTAGGAGTGGACAGGTACAGTTGGACCTGATGGTCTCAAAGGTCTTTTCCAACAAGCAAATCTATGATTATATGACTTTTCTAGCAGTCTTTTTTTAAAAAAAATCACTTCCATGTATGCCATTCTAATTTAGAGGAAGATGGTTTCTAGAAAACCTAAAAATACACTTTACTTTTGCATTACTTATGCATGTTAGATGAATATGTTGGTATGAAAATGGAAAACTGAGTATGGAATAAATAGTATTGAGGTTATGGGAGGCTTTTAACTTTACTTCATTAGCATGAAGTATTTAATCTAGAAGTACTTCATTAGTTGCTTGAGAACTGAACTGTAATTCACGAGAAAACTGTATTCTACTACTTCTTGTTATGCAGTTATCAAAATGATTTAACAGTGGATTTCTCTCCTGTTGCTTGCAGTTGGGTTAATTTTCTGAATATAAAAGTATTTATTAATTAGTGGAATAAATTGTATTTAAAATATTGGATCATTTAACTTACCCCTCTCATATAAAGTTCACTGACTCCCATAGTTAAACTGCTGGATTTACTAAATGAAAATTAAAAGGCCAATCAAAATCTGTTTTCCTGCAGGAAAAAAAATTGAAGATTATTATCTGGATACTATGTCACCTTGAGACTTTTTACTTCTTTTTGATTCTGAACTCCTGAGCAAATCCGAAAGGTTTTTGAAAAGGAATGTAAAGTAACTGCTGATAAAGACGGTCTAATTAACTTTGGCTTCGGAGAAAGTTTCCACTGAAAGTAAAATGACTTCATACCGTTTTCAGAAAAGGTTAACTTTGTTGTACAGACTCCGCTGCAGAAAGGCAAATGATTTCTCATCCTCAATGACGCTCTCCTCCAGCTCTGCCTTTTCAGAGAAAATAGACCAGATCCACACAGCTGACCCTGTTCAGCTTCACATCAGTTGTTACGATCACATATAATTGCTTTAAGGAGCAGAGCTCCTCAGAGGATGCTATTCAAGCGCTGCCTCTATCTGCATTGCATTAAAGCATAGATAGTCCCGTTATATGATAAGGAGGGTAAAAACACAAGGTTTCGATGTTTCTCTAGAGGGTTTTAGAGTTTTACTTGAATAGTCTATGAAGAGAAAACCGCAGAGGAAAATCAATGTTCTCAGCCTACTGTGAAATCCCTGTTCTGGTGTCCTAACTATTTAATTTGGGATTCTGTAGGTGAATGTAATTTCTCAGGATATCAGTTTTCAAAGAACATTTTAGCTATTGATAGCTAGATAACTCTACATTTAGAAAAACGGAATATATTTAATAAGAGCTTTAATCTTATTCTTTTTTATATCTATGTGGGAAAAACAAAATAAAGAACTTTCATCTGAATTATGTTATTTTTCATAATGTTTCAGCGTCTCATGTATTTCTTGGAACATTACCACGACAGGTAGATCCTCTATAAGAATATCAAAAATTGTTTTAGAATATTTATGTTTAAGGTATAATTGAGAAATTACATTATTTAAATCTACAAGTTGGTTTAAAATTGCATGTATGCCTTGGATGTCTGGGAAAACTAGTAAATAAAATTGAATTCTTCCCCTTTTCAATGGTTCATCACCCATCAGACTGTCTTCGAATTATTTGTTTCTCATTATGAGTCTAACATATATAATACACTTTATGCACAGCTTTAGAAGATTCCATTTTATTCCTAATTCAAAACCCTGTGAGGCTGAACAACTGTTATGATCCTGTTAGAAATTAGATTTCTATTTTTTCTTCAGTTTTTTTTTCTTTTAGTTTGAAAGTATCATTAGCCACAGCAGTAAGTTGTTTACACAACTGCAGTACAACAGGACTGATAAGGTAGTTTTCTCTTTTTCTTTGATTAGACATCTGACAGTGATTAACAGTCAAACACTTTGATATTTTATTCATCTGTGGTCATATTGCACAAAAAGATTTGTCACCTGGTCAATTTTTTGCTTAAAATATATATCTACAAGGGGAGTTTTAAATACTTTTGAGTTAGATGTGAAGAACATTGTATCAGGGTGTGTATTTTAGCAGGAAGAACTCATGAAACATATTAAATCCCACAATGTCGGATCTCGTGAAGTTTCTTTCTTCAGTTAAGGTTAGTTTGCACTTGTATGGAACCGTAAATTTGTTTACAGACATTGAATACTGTGCTGAGCCATGGATGTGTCACCATCCACCCCAAATGGAAGAAGAGGAGGTGTTCTAAAATGCAATTAAGGACTTATAATATAAATCTAATCTACGTAGCTCAAGTAAAGAAATAACAGCATAAATTTCAAGGAAACAGTGAAATTTGATATTACATCTAAAGCAATGGTGAAATTTCATAAGTAGTTAATCGATATCATAGGATCATAGAATCGCCAGGTTAGAAGAGACCCACCGGATCATCGAGTCCAACCATTCCCACCAATCTTAAACCATTTGAATGTCTTTGAAAGCTTCCAGAAGAAGAACGTACTGAATTCAGTTTGTTTCTAAATTAAGGGGATAATCACGTAGAAGATAACGCTTCTTTCTGATCGATGTTAATGAAGAAAAGCTCCAAGTGGTTTAAAATGCACAAAATCTAAAGGTTTTAAATCTACAAACTCTAAAGGAGGTGAAACACTTGATATCTTCTGCTCAATAATAGTTTTTTTTTAGTTTAAAGTTGCAATTATTTTGATGTATGCAGCAGCAGGAGGANATAAGGGCAATGAAAATATGAGTTAGATGCATAATTTCGCTTGGGTTTTGGGGGTTTGTCTTCCTTGCATGCCTATAGAAATTCCTGGCAGTGAAACACTTTTTCCTATTGAGAAATGACTGAAAACCTTAGAGCCTTCAGCAGTTTGGATGCCTATTATCCATTTTAGAAATTCTAATTTGACTTTAAATACATAGACATATATATAAAATTATATTACTAAATACTTTATGTCATCTAAAAAAATAATCTTACCCTATAAAGTATGGAGTATGCAATGTAAGCGATGATTGAAGACTGGAATGATTTGAGATGTTGTAAATTTAAGTGTTTTCTTTCCTCCCTGTTTATATTATCAACGACTTATATTCATAGGAAAAAATTAGATCAAAAAGGGGAAATAGGCGTTGTAGATCATCTAGTCCAAACGCATCTCACTTCAAAGTTAAATTAGGATGCTTAAGGCCATAGCTACACAGTGATGATTCCAAGGTTACGTTCCTTTGATGTTTCTGTGTCCTAAATAAAAAGCTTAAAAATTATTACGAACTTCGCAAAAACCTGTTTGCTGTCTTAGAAGTACGAAGAAATCTTGTTGTCCTAAGATTTTTTTTTTTTCTCGAATTGTTTTCACAATTGCACTAAATAAATCAAAGAATTATTGATTTAGGAATACAGAATCGTAGTGTTATGACAAAAAAACCAGTACAATCTCTTGATATCAGCATTCTGAAATAAATGAGAGATCATGTAACAAAGGAAATAATAGAGTTCACCTGGCTAGATCAAATGTCATTAACTCAGTCTGAGGTGTAATAGGAATGCCTAATTTCTTTTGTCACAGATAAAAAAGCCATAATTTCAAATTGATTAAGATTAAGATTTGATTAGGATTAAAGACAACTATGCCAGTACAGTTCTAAAGAGAATAAAATATTCTTGAACCAAGTAATGGGATAGAGAAGATACTATAAGGAATGCAGGACCAAAGTCATCCTCTCCAGCAAAAGGCATTTTATTTCTCTGAAATGTTTATCACACAGTTTTGGTTGGACTCGATGATCCGGTGGGTCTCTTCCAACCTGGTGATTCTATGATTCTATAATTCTATGATTTATGTGTAGAAGTACCTGCAGATTGTTAATTTTTTGCCTCAAATGCAATCTCTTGATCAGTTTCTACCACAGAACAGATTATTTTGCAGATATATCCACCAAAAATTTGTTTTCATGCTGTCAAAATGCTCTTCAAACAGTTCTGCCAGTGTACTAATAGGATTCTCTTAGATGTTTTATCCCACTTTTGGAACGTGTGTTAAATCAGATACAGTACACATTTCTGAGAAAAAAAAATAAAGCTTCTTTCATCTTATTTAGACTTTGAAATTTTTAATACTACTTCAAAATCAGGGGATTACTTTTTGGTAAAAGGATCAGTCGCATTTTAAATAGTTACCTTACAAATATTACACAATCAGCACTCCCTGTTTTCATTTTCTTACACACGGTTGACTGGGAAGAGTGGGACAGCACCAGTCACTTCACAGGGCTGCATGAGGCAAAGTATTTTAGATCTCTAGACAGTCATCTACATTTCAAAGTAATTTGAAACCTAAATCTGGTTTTAATTTAAAATTAATTTCATTTTCTCAGTAACCTATAGGGAGAACCATCTATCTATTTAGCCTGAGAATGCAGAGATCTTACAAGGCATGAGGAGTAGAAACACTGCATAAACAATAACAAATTTTTCTCTTTCTGGAACAAAAAAAAATATTTTCATTTGAAATAAAGTTTAATTAACTTGCAAGCGAAGTGACACATGAAGGAGCAAGCGAAGACATCAAATGAAAACTTTTATTTGACTTAAGTCTAGGTTATGACAATTTTTGATATTTAAAAAAAAAGGTGATGCTCTTCAGGAAAGATGAAACAAGACTTTTTTTTTAACAAAGTCATGACGATGAGAACAACAGATGTGATTTTTAATAATAGGACTTAACTAGAAGGTGTAATTCAGTGCATAAATCCCAAACTTGTTTTCGTAGAGCTGGATTTATTCCACTGTATGTAAATTAACCTAAATATCTTCGTTCTGGAGACGCTGTCCAGGATGTGCCCTCTATGGCAGCTACTTTAATGGATAAACCAGTTTATCTGAAGTCATAGATTGTCCTATGATTTTCAAATCCAATCTACTAAATTTGTGTTTATTTGTATTTGATTGCAATTGTATCTCAATTCACTTTACCAGTCATACTGAATTAATTATGCCCTCTGTGAGCAAAATCATCGTATGTAGTTTTATTTTTCTGAATTGGTTTATTATTGCTGTCAATTTATAATTGATATTAAGCTTTCTAATCAGTCCTGGACTCAAAAGGCTGAGTACGATGGCTTAGCTGATATATCCTTGGCAAGGATTTCAACTCTGAACGAAGAAAAGAATCAGAATGGACTTCGCTTGGAAAAATATCAACATCGGGAATGAAACTCCACAGGGTTCAGTAGTTTCAACCTGGATTCCATCCAAGATCTTTTGAATTCCCGTGTGGTGAGTCTGGATGATACAAGGACAGTCTGCGTGAGACTGTGCTTCTTATTACAATGCAAACCTGATTTAGTGTCCCTAACAGTTTAGAAATAATTGAATTCTGCCTAACTGATAGAATAACTTAATGAAAGGTTATTTCATTATATGTTTTCAATTGTAAATATATTTTTGTGATATGCAAATTTCAATTCTTCTGCCTATGCAGAACCCATTTAATTGATTCACATATAAATGCACATTATGTCTGTGTTGTTTACTTGTAAATGCTACCGCATTATCTCCCTTTAAAAAAAATCTGTGAGTACTGGTGGGGAAAACATCATTTAATTCCAGTCATTGCTGTAATTTACATATCACACATCTTCTCACGTTCTGTTATTGTCTTATCCCGGCTTATGATTAGGCTTTACCACTTTTGACTCAGTCATAGGATAATAGGCTGCAAGTGCGAATTGTCATTATATCAGTTTTTGAGAAAGAAAAATACCATTTGATACCCTTTGTCTTCACTAAATGGAAAAGAGCAACAACTAAGATTTTACTAACCTTTTTCTCTGTGTTAATTTCAAAGTTATCATGAACTGATTAATGAGTTTATTTGGATATACCAGGTTAATTATCCCCTGCTTTGTCATGTTCGGTTTTCCATTGTTTTAATTGAACACCATATAGAGGTATTTAATGTTTGCTGGAGAATGTCTCATAAAAGAGCCATTACATGTTCCAACATCTGTTGATATCTAAAAAACTCATTATTTTGCCTTCAGGGCAGCTTCATTTCACTCTTTCTAGCCTAGAAATATTGTTTCACTGAGCTTTTTAAGTCGTCGTATTCTCTTGAGCGTTCTTTAGGTACTTGAGACTATTATCTTTAGGCATATGCAAACAAAGCAAACTCAGCTTACTTTAGACAGAGTTACAGCCAATTTTATAGCCTCTGTTGGGTTTATCTTGTGACATCTGTGCTTTAGAGGTACCTGTCCTCATCTTTAATATAGTCTTTGCACCCATGATGCTCTAGGGTAGCCGCTTCTGGAATGCACCAACCAACAAGCATTCCACAGGGAAAACATTCAAATGTTACTTATTTCAATAACATTTCAGTTCTAACAGATAAGATCGTAATAAAGGGATTAATATATGGTCTATATGGAAAGGAATTGGTGTCTGCAATGTTTATGAACCAGTCACAAGTCTTTCCAGGTTTCTTGAGGGGCTGTGAAACGGCAGGCTTGATATAAGACCACATAGAATCATAGAATCAAAGAATAAACAGGTTAGAAGAGACCCACCGGATCATCGAGTCCAACCATTCCCACCAATCTCTAAACCATGTCCCTTAGCACCTCGTCCACCCATCCCTTAAACTCAAAACACGCCCAGACCTCCACACTTGCAGGAATCCAGGGCAGAATCAGCAACAGGATTCATAACTCCTCAGCTGAGGTTCTTCCACCAAGTAAGCAAAATACTTAACGCTGTGGAAAAAAATCACCCAAGTATCTTTGGTTTAGTCTTCTTTTTATAATGAAGAAGCAGAACCTTATACTGGAGTCAGTATTGGCCTTTTGGGCTTTATGGTGAAATTAAAAATCAGATTGGAAATTTTCATCTCAGATGAACTCATCCTTAAAACCTATCATCAGTTCAACCACGAAGTATGAATTTAAAGGCAGGGCAGTCCCAAAGTGACTCATTACAATGGACATTTTACTTCCCTGTGAACAATATTGTAACAAATACAGAAGTACAAATTCTCTCTTTGTTCAATGAGGGCAGAAATCAGTTTGTCAGGCGCTGAATATAAATACGGAATCTGTTTCCTCAACTGAAATTGTTACCTAAGAAGCACAATTCCATCTCGTTGGACCCAAAACATCATTTTCCAACTGAACAGCTTGGGAAAGCATTTTACATCAATATGATATTTATAGGAAAATGTCTGGTGCAGGATTTGTATCTGACATCATACTTCTTCTAGGACTTATTTTTCTTTTCACTTTGGTCTCAGTGGTACGCAATTTAAACAGATTACTTCAATTTCATTTTGCCTTTAATGAGATTTAATGCCATCCCCTAGAGATTGGTAGCAGTAATAAAACACCAAATCAATTTATTTTTGTCTTAGGCATTCGGAACATAAAATGCCAAAGGTGTTAAAGCGTTTGGAAAATGTCTGTAGATTTCACCGCTCGCAAAGTGCAACAATCCCTGCTTCGGTGTTTTATTGAAAATAAAAAGGTCCCATTAACCTCATTTGCTCCAATGTCAGCCTTTTTTATTTTTTTCAATGCTTTCAATTGATCTGTAGATCTTGGCACGCTGCAGCAGGTATTTAGCAATTGAACAGAAATTAGGTCTGTTAGAGCGTTTTAGCATTTGTACAAAAGGCTTTAGTAACAATGGAATAAAAAATAAAATCCACTAGATTGCACAAAATCGATTTATATCCTCACAGAGAACAAAAAGACAGTAAAATCTGGCTGCTGTAGTGAGTAGCAGATGACTCTCCTTACTGAGATTAAGAAAAACTGTGCTTTTTTCTTCTATGTTACCTCTTACGAAGTCCCCTATAAAATTTAGATGCACACTTCCACCTCTCTCTGTGTAGTTTTCTTTCATATAATGAATTACCAAAGGATTTTAAATGTTGAGATGAATGATAGATAAATATCGGGGTATTTCTAAAAATTTAGCTTTAAATACCTCAGAGTAACAAGCCTCTATTGCACAGCAACAAGCACTGATCACCTTAGGCACCACTGTCCCTTAGAATGTTGCTATTGTAAAGTCACAAATCAGAAATCTCAGACGACAATATTAATATAATTCTTTTATGTCAGTAACCAGGGGATGAAAGTGCAAATAAGGATTGCACTTACTTCTTAATGAAAGAAGACAGAAGTTTTTGTCAGTGGCATGATTAAGCACTTCAGACTGAAGTTGTTGCTGTCAGATGATGATAATGAGGTGTCTGCTTGTCTGTACAAGGATGTAAAAGCTTCAGTGTGATAAGCACAAGGGCATCAAGTATGGAGATCATAGAATCATAGAATCACCAGGTTGGAAGAGACCCACTGGATCACCCAGTCCAACCATTCCTATCAAACACTAAACCATGTCCCTCAGCACCTCATCCACCCGTCCCTTAACCCCCTCCAGGGAATTGCACTGCTAGGCAATACTTAAAATAATTTTGATTAGCAGAGTAATATATTTTTACACACTACTCCAAATCAATTGCATAGTAAGAAAAGAATGAGACACCAAACCAAGGATGTAAGAGAGCTGCTGATGAACTTACATAAACCTATGCAATTTTCATTGGTTTTGTGGAGCACATCTAAAATAACAACAGTGGCACAGCAGGTGCTGTTGAGCACCGTCAGGGATGCAAATAAATAGAACAAACCACATGAATTGATTTAACGGTAGTTTTTACTTACCTAGTATCTCAAGATAATGTTAGAATAGCTCAATCTGACACTGTTAACTATCTACATAAAATATATAAGAAAATTCTTTTTTTCTTCTCACTTTTGGATGGAGCAATTTTTCAGCATACGACAACTAAATTTGATTTCAAAGAATATTGATTTATCTGCAGTTTCTTTGTAGAAGCGAAAGAATTTGAATGTCCAATTTAATAATCCTTTTTTTGATCTCATGAGTTGTTAGAAGACAATTTTATCTAAACATTTCCTCTGTTTTGGAAACCAGAATTTTAGAAATATATTAAGAATTTATTCCCATGTGGAGTGTATTTGTACATTTATTGGCTGATCTACGGAAGACTCCTTGTTAAAATTTTGACAGAATATTTTAACTCAAATGAAAATTCAGTTTCCCTCCAGCTGATGGGTGTCACTACGTGGCATGAAATTAACTGGTATTGGTTTTATGTGGCAAAGTTTTTGTTTGGGGTGGATCTGCAGGTGTGGATTCTTTGTAAAGATACCAGGACCTGCCTTCCGATCAGATGAAACCTGTTCTAAACAGGCAAAGCTGAGGCCATCAGTGACACTGGTGGTGCCTCTGAGATAAAAAAATTATGAAATGTACAGCTACCTGAAGGGAGGTTGTGGAGAGGAGGGAGCTGGGCTCTTCTCCCAAGGGACAGGGGACAGGAGGAGAGGGAATGGCCTCAAGCTCCACCAGGGGAGGTTCATGCTGGACATTAGGAAAAAATATTTAACAGAAAGGGTCATTGGGCAGAGGCTGCCCAGGGATGGGGTAGATTCCCCTTCCCTGGAGGCATTTAAGGTGCGGGCAGACAAGGTGCTGAGCGACATGGTTTAGAGACTGATGGGAATGATTGGACTCGATGATCCAGTGGGTCCTTTCCAACCTGGTGATTCTAATGCAACTTCCCCTGCACTGAGCAGGGACATCTTCAACTAGATCAGGTTGCTGAGAGCCCCATCCAACCTGACCTTGAATATTTCCAGGGAGGAGGCATTTACCACCTTTCTAGGTAATCTATTCTGGTGTTTCATCAAGTATTCCCCCAGCCAAGTCTGTTTTACTATGACAGTAACTGATAAGTAACCTCCCTGTCCTTATCTCAACCCATGAGATTTTCATAGTAAATTCTTCCCCTGTGCTGTAAAGAAAGAAGTGATAGCCCCACTTGGTGGGCTTCTGGCATCCATCAAAGATAAACACATTATGAAACAAATATTTCATTAGAAGCATTTTTATTTCTGCAGTATAAAATAGGAGAATTAGATAGAAGAAATGGGGATCTGTGACTTAAAATGCAGAAGACTGGAAGATTTTTTCCTGTCTGGTGAAATTTATCATTTATTGACATTTCATAGAATCACCAGGTTTATTCATATTCTTAAATATCTTTTCATTACAATTATTATAAGAAAAAAAGTTAGTATTTTGCAGGTGCACACGTTGCAAAGAATCAGCAACATGTTGAGACCAACAGAGACGACTCCACTAAAATCTGCACCAAGAAGAGACAATCCCATTCTTCCTTTGGACTTCACATTGGGTTGTGAACTGGACCATAACGACTAACTCCTGCATCGTGCATCCCAGAACCTTTACTGAAATTTTCAGTACTACAAGTACCGCTTGCAAGTGAGTTTCGAAGCCCTTGATATTATCCGATACATTCCGGACAAGCTTTTCCACTTTCACTTCATTCATATTTAATAGGCTTAACCTTAAGAAAGGAAGTCTTCCTTGGTTTCAGCAAATGGATTTTACCCACTGAGGTAGTAGAAGGGGATATTAGCATCCTCAACACATAAAATGATAATGGCTAGCACTTATTCTTAGCCTTTTTTCTTAAATTTCTTTGCTAGGACTATGTGGACTATGTGGACTATGAGACAAAACTCACGGAAACAATAGAACTTAGAGAAGATACTTCAGTTCTATTTTAATTAAATTCATTCTACAAAATGTTTTGCAGCCCATATGGTTACCCCCTGTTCTTTTTCAATAGACTACGAGAAGACACTAAAGCCTTTATATCTCTATTTCGCAGGTTTAAATTAGCCCCATAGTGTTACATTTGTTCGCTCCATTTTTTTCCTGTGATTTTCCTTCAGCGTGCGAGAGATGATTGACCTCCTGCTGCTGTGGATTCATCCAGTCCACCGAGAGCAGGAAGAAATCTACCGACAATGAACATTCACTTCATGCTGGTTTGTTTTCTGATTTCAGCTGGGAAAGATACCACACAGGCAAGCAGATGCTTCTTAAGTGTAAAATAAGCGTGTGGCACATTCACTTTACATACTGATTGTGTCATTCAGTCCTGTTGTACAATCAAAGAACTTAATCATATACGCTGGTTATTTTCTCTTTGAGTCGTTTTAATTCAAACCAAATCGCCACTTCTTTTCCTTGTTTAAAAAAATTAAAAACAATAAGAAAATTCACCTCCTACAGAGGCTTTTTTGAAGTCTGCTTGAAGGGACCTTGAAGATTGTCTAATTCCAACCTGGCTTTGAACGCTTCTAGAGAGGGGGCATCCACAACATCCCTGGGCGACCTGTTCTACTGTCTCGCAATCCTGATTGTGAAGAAATTTCTCCCTGTGTCTAGTCTAAATCTGCTCCTCTCCAATTCATAGCCATTCCTCCAAGGTTGGATGGGGCCTTCGACATCCTTAAGACATGAGTAGACGAGGTCCTGAGGGACATGGTTTAGTGTTTGATAGGAATGGTTGGACTCGATGATCCGATGGGTCTCTTCCAACCTGGTGATTCTATGGTTCTATGATCCTGGTGTAGTGGGAAGTGTCCCTGCCCATGGCAGTGGGGGGATGGAATTAGATGATCTTTAAGGTCCCTTCCATCCCAAACCTTTCTGTATGACTTGATGATCCCATGGGTCTCTTCCAACCTGATTATTCTATGATTCTATATGGGAGCAGTGTCCCTGGTAGTGATTTATTCAAGTTAATTGCAACTGTTGTAGAGTTGTGGAGGGACTGAACTGTTCAGGGGATGCTCTGATTTTCCACTGTCTTCTGTTTAGAGCATTTTTTATATATTTGAAATATCTTAAAATAGAGAAAGATAGAAGCTGAAAATCTCCATAAGTATGAAAGTTGGAAATGGAGACTGTCTGCTAACTCCTAAATCATTATGTGGCCAAAACTTTATCCTGCAAACTGCTGTGGATTTTTCTGTGAGATCTTCTGCTCCATCCCTTTTTAAACAGATAATATAAAACATTTACAGAAGGGCTTAAAAGTTGTTCCCAGGTTTCTTGGGATTCTGAAAATGAAGATTCCTTGAAATTTTCAGTTCAATAACCTAAGTTCCACACTCTCAATACCATGGAAATATTTTCTGAAAGAGAGCTAAACTTAAAAAAAAAAAAATTGCTTTATGTTTGTACTCAATCTTTACATTGATCTCAGTGAGAGGGTTTGGATGCTCAGCAGGCATGTAGCTCTCACCTTAGTGGTCTGGCTTTGAGTGCAAATGTGACATTTTTATTCTATTTTTTATTATTATTTTACTCTACTTGATGCCAATTGTAGCACTTTTCTCCTTTTCTTTTATCTATTTATGATCAATAAAAGCTTTCAAACCACAAACTTTAATGATGAACTAGACTGGGTATATGATATTCATAAAAATTTCTTAATTTTTTTCTAGTTTTCACTCTCAGCACTCAGCACGAGCACATAAGAAATATATAAGACAGAAAGAGTCAATATCCAGCTGCAAAAGTCACTTCTGCTTGACAATTTTCCCCAGGACTGGAGCGATATATAAATATACAGCAGAAAAATGGGAACCACAGGGACCCCTTTTAAGATCTTTATGAATATTTGAAAGGGCATCTGGATCCATGGCTACACGGGGCAATCAATCGCTATGAATTTTTATTTCCCCAAGCACTCAAAGGGAAAGGCATGACAGGTATGTGCCATCAGGAAGGTTTATTTAAAGAAACACGGGGTTTATTTTCATAGCGCTAAAGGGGAGGAAATAATCTCACCCATAAGTAATCTCATTTAAATTGAGGCTGACAAAGCTAGTTACTCAACTACTGCAATTACTGTAAAACTGGATGCTTCCTATTATTTGTAGATTCTGTATCATCTCTTCTTATTTTTGAATTCCAGCTCTACTTCTCTGGATATTTGAAAAGCGGTCTCAGGAGCCCACAGAGATGAATAATGAAAAGAAAAGATTTTTTCTGAGGGTTGAAAACCAAATTAGAAATTGGGATTTTGAAGGTGTCCTTCCTTCCTTCCTTCTACTGAGAAGTTTCCAAAAAACCCAGCAAGTATAAGACGTTAGATGCTTAAGCTTACCTTAACCAAGTCTTTTAAAAGCAGAATTTTTATTCAGAGGCAATTAGAAGTAGTATTGTGTCACTGCAAGTGTAATTATTACTGTAATTTATATATCTTTTGTGGTATGTGTAATGAGTTAAACACAAAAAAATAGAATCATAGAATCATCGAACAACGGGGTTGGAAGAGACCCATCAGATCATCGAGTCCAACCGTTCCCATCAAACACTAACCCATGTCCCTCAGCACCGCGTCAACCCGTCCCTTAAACACCTCACTACTAATACATTTGCATGAGAAAACAGTATTATATCTATTTAA
>WAAB01021368.1:0-18040 GCA_013389865.1 Piaya cayana
ATTCTATGATTCTATTAGACTGTCGTAGATTGATTCCCATAATTTCTGTAAATTTATGTGAAGATTAGCAGTTTATTTTTCAGTAACCATCCCGCGTTAAAAATTCTAATCACCTGTATTCCATGATGTTAATTAACATATTTTCATCATGTTGCTACACCTTCATCAAAACCCTGAGCCTCAACAAGATCTCATTCTGTTTAGAACAGAATTTGGACACAGGAAATTTTTCACTACTAATTGTCAAGCTGTACAGATGATATACATTTTGTGTGGATGATACATCTCCGTTGTTTTCTACAGCTCTTGTCACAAAGGCTAAAATTCAGCTTTGAAAGCAGATACTAATTTACTTAACCTCAGATGTGCTAGGAGGTAAATTCTCCTAATGTTTTGACTTTAGTAAACAGGATGCTTGTTCTCATAATATTTTCTTTCTTTTTTCAGTCAAAATACAAGTGATGTTTTGGCATTCTGTACCTGGTATTATTTTGCACAGTTGAAAATAAGTTACAGAAGGAGAAGCAAAGCTGTTTCAGTGATGCTGTATCACAAAGCTGTTAAGAAATTGTTTCTTAACTGGAGATCTGCTATTGTGAACCAACAGTTTCTCTTTTTGAGGTCAGGCAATTTAAAAGCAGAGTTCACATAAAGCTAGCTTTTAGTGAAGTGGGAGATGGTACCAGACTGAATTAATATGTAAGCAGATAACGTAGCACATTTCATTCTAGATACATAATGAAAAGCAGTGGGAGTAAGTATAAATTTTAGAAGTAATTTAGAAATAAGTCACATCTTTAAAACTAAATATGTGCCTAAGTGCTTCTGTTAGACAGGTGAATATAATCCTTTGCCAGTTTTCTAACCAATGATTTTCTAATTTTTCATAGCATCCTGAATTTATGATTCAGAACATCCTAAGTTAATAGAATCATAGACTCAGTAGGTTGGAAAAGACCTCTTAGACCATCGAGTCAAACCATTCCCATCTGCCACTAAACCATGTCCTTGTGTACCTCGTCTACTTATCTTTTAAATACCTTCAGGGATTGTGTCTCAATCACCTCCCTGGGCAGCCTGTTCCAGTGCCCAATGACCCTTTCTTTGAAAAATGTTTCTCCTGATACCCAGTCTGAACCAACCCTGGTGCAGCTTGAGGCTATTCCCCCTTGTTCTGTCCCCTGTCACTTGGGAGAAGAGGCCAGCACCTCATTTCAGTAAGGTCTCCCCTCAGCCTTCTCTTCTCAAGGATAAACAATCACATTTCACTCAGCCACTCCTTGCTAGACTTGTTCTCCAGCCCCTTCACCAGCTTCGTTACTCTTCTCTGTACATATTCCACAGCCTCAACATCCTTCTGGTAGTGAGAGGCCCAGAACTAAACCCAGTATTTGAGGTGCTCTCTCCCCAGTGCTGAGTACAGGAGCAGAATCAGCTCTCTGGACCTGTGGCTACAACATTTATGATACAAACCAAGAGTTGTCTTACAGAACACTCATTTAGAAGTAACAACTGCAGTGTGCTATTTCTATTTTGAAAATAGTTAGGATGAAAATCCCATGTAGAGATAGTAAAGGTTCTGTATCATCTTGAAAAGTGATACAAATGTATAATCAATTCAGTAAGATACATTTTGTCGTAAATTCATGTAACAAACTGAGCAAAAAAATAGGGTGAATTCACCTATATGGTACATTTGAGCATTAGCTTTTTTTTTCTTTTCTTTTTTTTTTTTTTGATTAATGGATAAGACTCATTTAGATGTAGGTAGCAATTTACATATTCCTATCATTGACTACTTGCCTCTTTAGTGGCTTTGATAGAAACAACAGTCTTTGCTGCTCTTACCAATTCTGACAAACTTCTGGAAAAAGAATTTTGAAAAGCTGATGTTTCTAAAATTCCAGTCCACTTTGCTATTCATAAAGAATAAAATTGAAATTAATATACTTCTCCTGAGTGTTGCATGGAGACTAGAGAAACTGATACAGCATAAAAGCTAAATATGCTTATAGTCTCATTAGTCTCATTTTGTTTTGAATCCTTTTGACTTGTAAAAATACACAGACAGGCTTTGGTAAAGTATACATGTTGATGAAGGGTTTTTTTGAAGGGTGAATATTGCTTGTTTCTGATTTCTTTTTTTAAACTTATTTAGAGTGAGAAAGTGCTCTCTTAGCTTTCTTACTTTTGTGTGGGGTGTATGTGTGTAGATTTTGCTAGTGACAGCAGGGGGCTGCAGAGGTGGCTTCTGTTGGAAGAGACTGGACGCAGGAAATTTACCTAGCTAGTACCAGCCAAACGTATTTGGTTCCAGCCGCCTCTAGTGGACCCACTGCAGGGCACAGCTGAGCCCCTCAGTGAAGATGGTGGTGCTTCTGTGGAAACATATTTTAAGATAAGATATAAAATGCAGTGCAGCAGACTGTGAGAAAAAGAAGTGACAGAAAATGTGAGAGAAGCAGCCCTACAAATACCAAGGTGAGAGAGGAGGAGGAGAGGTGGAGGTGATGGAGCAGAGATTCTACTGCAGCCCATTGAGGATCATGCTGGAGCAGATAGCTGTGCTGCTACATTTGAAAGACCCCATGCTTGAGCAGCTGGAGAGGCCTTGAAGAAAGCTGCAGCCCATGAAAAGCCCATGCTGGCACATGTTCTTCTGATTGAAATTGTGCAAAGGACCCCATGTGGAAGCAAGTTTATCCTGAAGGACTCATGCTGGAGGAGAGGAGAGATGTTAGGAGGAAGAAGCAGCACATGGACAAGAATTCCTGTTCCTAGAGGAGCTGGGCATGAAGGAGCAAAGGGGTTTTCATAATAACATACTATTGACAGGACATAGGGGGAATTAGAATAGTTTATAAAACATTTCATGCTTGCTAGTGAGAGTCACAAATTAAGCTTGAGAAAAAGGGGATTGGGGAGGTGTTTTGCCTTCTGAATTTGTTTCTCACAATCCACCTCTGTTATAAAATAGCAATAAAATAATTTTCCCTAGGTTAAGTCTGTTTTGCCTGTACTGCTAATTGATGACTTATCTCCCTGTTTTTATCTTTACCCATGTGTTTTCTCTATTATTGTCTCCCACTATCCTGTTGAGGAGGAGTACAGAAGGAATGTCTTGGTGGACCAGCACACAGTAACTTCCTTCAAGGGCTTTTAAAGTTTTAAATGGCTGTTTCTTTATTGACTTTCTGCACATGGGTAGATATCAGAATCTATTATGAAGGGCTATATTGCTAGATGTCAGAGATTTTTTTAAGTATTTAGATCTTGATATGCTTTTTGTGACAAGAATTATAATCAGAGTGCAGCAAGAATGCTACCAGGCAGTCTGAATTTGTCTAAGCAACAAAACAGGGGAAACTAGGTAGTGTTCTAAGTCCAGAAATGCATTTTTAATCTTTATTTAATGTTATGATGTCTTTGGTGAACATTTTTTTTTGTAATTCAGAAGAGACTCCACATTATGTATTTTCCAAATAACTTCCTGAAATACTATATTGTGGCTGTACTATTAAAAAATAGACTAAACATTTTCATATTAGCATGTGATTAATAGTACACAAATAGAGTTCAAATAGTTTTGAAAACTTTTATACTTGACGTTAATATTACTGAAGTGTTGTTGCAGGTATGAGACTCTTGCTTATAAATTTAAAGATTACAAGATGAAGAAAGAAGTTAAACCATATCTTACGTACATGTTAGGAATTATAGCACACTCTGGTGGATCTTGACACAGAGGTAATAGTATGGCTGCATTCTGAGATTTCACTGTAGTTGCTCTATTTGTTTAGAGTAAACAAGGATACTAGTTACTGATTGACTTTTCTGTTGTAATTTAGAATAATAACTCAAATTTGCTATCTCCTGTATTGCTCATGGAGGCATCCAATACATCATCATACAAGTATTGCCTATAAATTCTTTTATAATACTTTCTGCTTTGTTTTGAAACAAGTGTATTTTAAGTCATCATTTGTGTTGCATTGACACTGTTCACATGAATATAACTAACTATGCTGTTATTTTGTTGGCAAATACTTTCTTTTTAAAGGTTTATGAGTTAGTCATTAACACAAGATCTAAAGAAATTTACTATTCATATCTTTAATGTGGAATACAATATTATTATCAAGAAAAGGGCAACATGCACATTAGGGATTTTGAAACCTGCTATTAAAAATTTATAATATAATATATAAATAATATATTATTTATAATAATATGTAAATAAATGTATAATATGAGAATATAATATAAGATGCAAATCTGTGCCATCTTATGAATATAATAGAAACAAAAAAGTGTGCTTAACTTACATTTCAAGAAATAATGTAAACTTGCAGTTATGTACTAAGTACCTGGGCATCCACCTTTTTTCTCCTGCCTTGCACTGTAGTTGGCTTACTGCACTTGGGACAAATATCCAGCAAGCGTTAACTGTCATAGCTGTGCCATCAAGAGATCTATGGCAGGTTATAGTAGTGAAGATACTATGCTTGTCTGATACATATTTTATGTGCTCTCCTTGATATTCTGGTCTCTCAGCCAGTGGACAGGAAGTGCTTGACCATCCAGCTCACTTCAAACTAGCACCATTGTATTCTTTTTTAGTAATGTTTTCTCATTAAACATCCTTTATGTGTAACTGCTAGTACTTAAAACTCTTTTTTTCGGCTGTCGGTATGAAATTCACTGAAAAAATTTTATAATTCACACATTGAGTAAACAGCATTGCTACACCAGTGATGCCTTGGGATGGGTCAGTTGTAAGCACAAGCTGAAACTCCATGGGGATTTTATATGTGGAATGTTAAGATACCATGTAGCTGTAGGAAAACATATTGCTTATGTATACCTTAATTCCAAACACTTTTCCTTTTGGAGGAGGAGTATAGGTTTCATTTTTTTTTCCTGTGTATTTTTGAATAACCTTTAAAGTATTTTTTTTACAGTTTAAACACTCTGTCCAGATGCTGGAAAACAATTTCATATTTACTGACTCATGACAATGCCTATTAACTTTTGCATAATCTAGTTCTGATCATGAAACTCGATTAGCAGACAAGTGAAGATAACTTTTGGGGTATCTATTTAGTCTTAAGTGGCCATCTGTCCAAAGCACAGACCTGCAATATAAGATAATTTCTGTCAACCCCTGAAGAGGAGAGGACTAGATCAGGAACAGCAGGGATGTTAAAGGTCTGGGATGATATGTGTTCTCACAGCTCTGCATAGAAACTTCTGTAGCATCTGCTAATACTATGTCTGGCATTTTTAGCCACAGCTATCAATTCCTTACTTGGACAACAACACTAAAAATTCACCCCAAACCACAGGAAATATTCTCTGTCAGTCTATCTAAAAGGAAAGAAACTTAAGCCCAACAAAGACCTGTACTTTAGTGTGATGGTTTGAGTCAAAACTCTCCCCAAACCCTCACAGCGTCTGCAGCCCCCCCTTCCTTCCAACCCTCACCCCCCTGTGCAAGCCCAAGGGAGATAAGGAGAAGAAAAAGAGAGACAAAAAATGCTGTAGTGATTATATATAATGTATTAACACTAATATGCAACTAAAATACCACATATACAAAAATCAGAGAATAAGAGACCCCCAGAACATCCCCTGCCCCGTCTGGAGGCAATCAAAGATCCCCAGAAAGAAAGAAACCCCCCTGCCACGAAGGAAAATTAAGAATCCAGAAAACAGATCAATATAAGCTGACAAGAGAAAAAAAATCATTACACTCCTCAGATAGCAAAATCACCACTGGCATTCCATGCCGCTCCCACAGAGGCTCAGACCGGGAGACCGACATCAGTACCGGAGACAAGACAGAAGCAAGATGGAGCCGGAACCGGAAAAGGAAAGTGTCCCACCCCCAATTACACCCTTATTTACGTAGAAAAAGTTGCATGGAATATTTGGGAGTTGTAGTTCTTCCTCAGCCACAACCTGGCTATTCTGAAGGGGCCAAAATCAAACCATTACATTTAGTTACAGAAGCAGAGACACTTGGAGAGGAGGAAAAAAAAAAATCTATAGATTACACACACTGCCTGTAACTGGTGCAGTTGCAGCTTTCCTCACTCTAAAGGGTGCGGTTTAATTTAAAAAGCGTACAAATTCTGAAATTGTAATAGCTTATTTTTCCCAAGGTTTAGAGCAAAGCCATGCAAGTCTAAATTAAGGTTGTCAGGCAACTAAAAGATTGAATTACTTTCTTCTGTCTCTGTGTAACACAGAATAAACTACCAAGAACAATATTAGAAACAGCTGGTACCAAGAAGTTACAGATATTGCATGGCAAGTTATTTAAGCAGAATAAACCAGCTTTCCTAACTTTGTCAGAAATTTGTAGTCCACTCTGATAATGTGCAGAATGATTAAGAGTTTGGAAGCAGCTGATGCTGAAGACAAAGCTGAACTTTAACAATAATGGTCATATATATAAATTTTATCCTACAGTTGTTATCTTTACATAAGTCATATTATAAAAATATAAACTCAGTGAGTTTCAAAGGTATTTTTGATGTGTCATGTGTAATTTCATCCTTCAGTGAATTTATGTACTGTTCTAGAAAGACTTAGAAGAAAGATGAATGTATTTAATTATAAGAGCTTTCTGGAATAAGCTTTTAAACAAAATTTCTTACCAGAATTTTAAGGTCACATTGAAATGCCAAAAATAACTAAGATAGATGTAAAAGACAGGACAACCAATAGCTTTCAAAGAACTGTTTTCTAGGATATAAATGATAGCCCTGCTTTTGTTGTTGAAAGACATGTAGTCACCAGTAAGGGTAGCTTGTATCACTGGTATTAATATTTGTCTTCATAAGCTGTTTGCAGGCATGTCTTTCGCTTTGCTCCTAGATGCTAGGATAGCAGGTAGACAGTGGAAGACCTGAACTGAGTGGATCTTTGCATCTGTTTCCATATCATACTCGCGTAAAACACAAACAGATCAATCTTGCTTTCAAGTATGGGGCTTATTTGGTGTTCACCAAACACCAAAATTCATCATCTTTTAGAGTGATGAATGTAATGTACAGGAACTTTTCTTGACTGTCTTTGCTGTTCCTAACTTGACCTTTCAGGAAATCTTTTCTGTACAGATAATAAGTAGAAGAATTCCAGCATATAAGTCTCAGTAGAATTCAGCAGCATTATACTATCTGCTGCTAAAAGCCTTGCTACATACCTCTGCTAACTTTCATCTGTCTGAACAGAAGGAAAAAGCCTGTCCATCTCCATGCAGAATTCAATGAAGTCTTGGTGTTTTGTTCCCTGAAACCTACAGCACACTGGTGTGTGTGCAAGACAGATTTTATGTTCTACACACTGTATAAAAATAAATGTTTTTCCTTCTCTGCAACACTTCCAATTCTGTGATCTGTAGTCCTCAGCTCCAAAGCTTATGGAGCGGAGAACAGCTTATTATATTAACCCTGTTTTAGAATTTGCTGTCTTTTCTGTATATTACCTATTTGTAAACTGAGAAACTGTTCTTTGTCATTCAATTGGATAGTTAAGAAGTGTACAAACTAGAAAAGCAGGACCATTCTCTTACCTGGGTAAGAGCTACGATTTTTAAGCAGCAGGTTTGCTGGACAACAGTTTCAATTTGTGCATTGCAAGCCTTGAGTTCTCACTTTAAATTTATTCTCTAGAAGCATGAGAATGAGAGCTCTGAGTCAATCTAAAGGCCTAGAGGAGCTATCTTATCTAATTTTTTATTGCATGACAGTTCTGTGTTTTTTTCCCTTTACATTTTGTGTATTTCTACACAAGTTCTGAGTTGCAAAGATCTAAACCATACCTTTCTGCATCTGCTGAAGGAGGACTTATGTTACGCTGAATGTACAAGAGTTAAAAAAGAAAAAAGAGTAAACACATGACACAGGAATGGCATTCTTACATTGCACTTTAGCCTAACAACTGAAAAAACTGAAACAACATTTTTGCCTGACAGGCATTCTCCTCACCAGTCCTGGGTCATGGGACAAGTTGGTGACCAGGGGGTAAAGAACCTCCCAAAGTAGAGGAGGATTAGGTTTGTGACCACCTGAGGTCACAAGAAATCTATGGGACCATAATATTTGAAAAGTCATAGCAGTCAAGAGAAGATCCTGGTGACTGGAAGAAAGATAACATTGTCCCCATTTTTAAACAAGGGTAAAAAATATGACCCTGGGAACTACTGACCTGTGAGTGTCACTTCTGTGCCTGAACATCCTTCTCTTTAAATTGGAGCAATGTGGATTTGATGGGTGGACTGTTTCATGGACAAGAAATTGGTTGGATGGTTATTTTCAGAGAGTATTGGTCAATGGCTCAGTGTCTGGTTGGAGACCTGTGACTATTGGTGTCCCTCAGGGGTCCATACTGGGACCCGTGCTGTTTAATATTTTCATCAATGATATTGACAGTGAGATCCAGTGCACCCTCAGCAAGTTTGCAGATGACACCAGCTGAGTGGTTCAGTTACCACACAGGATGGACAAGCTGGAGAAGCGGGCTTTTGTGAACCTTGTGAGGTTCAACAAGGCCGAATGCAAGGTCCTTCACCTGAGCCGGGGTGATCTGCGGTTTCAGTACAACATGGGGGATGATGTGATTGAGAGGAGCCCTGCAGAGAAGGACCTGGGATGCTGACTGATGAGAAGCTTGATATGAGCCACTAATGCATGCTTGCAGCCCAGAAGACCAGCCGTATCTTGGACTGCATCAAAAGAAGTGCACCTAGCAGGTGGAGAGAGGTGATTCTGCCCATCTATTCCTTTAATGTGAGACTTCATCTGGAGTATTGTGTCCAGTTCTGGAATCCTCAACATAAGAAGGGTATGGAGCTGTTGGAATGAAAGTAGGGCTGCAAGGATGACTAGAGGTCTGAAGCACCTCCCATGTGAGGACAGGCTGTGAGAGTTGAGGTTGTTCAGCCCAGAGAAGACAAGGCTCTGGGGAGACCTTATAGCAACCTTCTGATGCCTGAAAGGAGCCTACAATAAAGCTGAGAAGGAGCTTTTTGCAAAGGCCTGTAGGGGTCTAGGGGGAATGGCTATAAATTGTAGAGGGACAGATTTATACTAGACGTAAGGAAGACTTTTTCACAATGAGAATGGTGAGCCACTGGCACAGGTTGCCCAGGGAAGTTGTGGATGCCTCCACCCTGGAAGTGTTCAAGGCCAGGTTGGATGGGGCCTTGGGCAGTCTGATCTCATGAGAGGTGTCCCTGCCCATGTTGGGAGAGGGGTGGAATTATATGATCTTTAAGGTTCTGTCCAACTCAAACTGTTCTATGATTCTACTATTCTATGATTCTATGAATACAAACCCTATAAATTACAGACTGTTTTCTTCCTGAATTGCATACTGTAGGCATGACTTCTTATTTTTGAGGTTTCTTTCATTTGGAAGGCATTGTATTAACTTGAAGAAGCAGAACAAAGATTTTAGGGTAATATGATCTGATAAGCGATTAATTTGTAGAATTTCTGGCCAACTGGGTTGATAATGATTTAGGTCCTTTTTTAAAAATTCATATTTACTCTGTAGACTATGATGGTTTGAGAAAAAAATCATTGTGGCCTATCAGCCATATATGCATCCTAGGCACTATTAAAAGTGATTGAAATGGCTCTTTTTGACTAACAGCATTTCAAATCTACTGACTACATGGAAAAGGAAAATTTAGAATGCATTCAAGTGTCAGTAAAACTTCATTTTCTGCCACTTAGAATGAAACCTTTAGTAATTTAATCTACCATTGATTTATTCACAGCCACTAATCCAAAAAGTTCAGTTGTTATTTACAGTTTTAGAGTTATGTTACTATTCATGTTGAACTTTTTGGTAACCTCTGTGTTTCTATATAAATCTGTAATGTTAGTTTACTTTAACAGAGAAGCACTACATTTTTCAGTGTGTTCTGTTCAAGAATGTAATTAATCCATACTTTAATTACTAAGCAGAATTTTTCTGGATTCAAGTACTGTTCATGGGAATAAGGGTGAAATTATTGCCTTGAAAAAACAGTTTCTGCAACTTTGTTGACATGAATAGTATATAAATCAGTTTGCAAACATATTATATAGGTTGTTTTGGAGTCTTTTCATGAGGAAAAAATCAGAAGTTACTAAGAAGTATTGACTTTTCACAATTTTAAATCTTGGAAATTACATCTCTAAGAATGCTAAATATAAATTGGCTATTAATTAACCTTAGACAACAGTTTCTAACGATTGGAAGTATGATTGACAACTTTCCTGATTCTGAGGAATATAGCAGAAGCAAGTCTGCATTTAGTTTTCTGGTGAAACCCGATCAGTTTATGAATTACCTATCATAAAGTTTTTTGTAATTGCAAAGCAAAAGTTTTAATCACTTAATTTTTTTCTACTTCTAAGCAAGTAAATTTGCATTACAGGGACAAATTCTAGGCCATTAATTTACTTTGCAAAGAGAATCAGTTATGTAGTCTTTCTATCTGCACCTTTGACTTCTTCTCTTTCCAAAAAATGAAGAGATATATTTGCATTTTGAATTTTTAAAAATCCACTCCTACATTGAGAGGAAAAATATAATTGTTATCTCCTAAATCAGAATGCATCATTACATCAGAATGAGTCTTGTGAACTTGGAGCCTCTACCAGCAGAAATCGCTGTACAAGAGCCATGAAAAAGAGAAGCACTAGGTAAATTGTATAATTAGATAAATATTAACTGTAAGACCCCTGGAATCTTTGTATGAAAAGAAATAAATAAATATGAACCTGGAGAGGCCATTTGGGACATAAGGACTTTGAGATTATATGAGGAAATGGGAGAAGACCTAAGTTATTTGTGTCATGCATGTATCTATGAAAGTGACTCAGAGTGTGACAACATTTTCTGGCACTGGCACACAGTTGTCTCTTCTACTCAACAATCAGAATGTTTGTTGGCCTGAAGTTGGCCTGGATTTGGCCTGTGCCAACAAAAGCCCTCCCAAGTGCTGTCCCTGGGTATGATTTGACATTTAAAATGCCTTCAATTATGAGGATAGGTAAGGCTGTTCTGCTTTGCCATGCTCCTTCTGATGTGGCTCTTCAGTATCGTCCCAGCAGGCTTTATGCCATTCTCCAGCGCACATCAGATACACATTTGGCATCATGCTATATAAATGCCATTCTTGGCAAAGTCCCTTGAAGTATTTTACTGACTTTAGGAAGAATATTAGAACTTATTTTGGTAAAGTGTTGTGGAACATAATGGCAGACGAATGCAGTCTTTCAGATAGCTGTCTGATTTGATTGTCTTGGAAAAGTCTAGTGTGATACACCTATGTATTTAGTTTTCTTTTCTTGTGTTTATTTGGAGTGCTGAGGGAGGGTTGCTTTAGGGTAAAACACCAGATGTGCTGAATTCCTATTGCTCGCAACTTACCATTATGAAAATGGATATGGATATTTATATAATGGAGAACAAGATAGCATTCTTTTTAATGTTCACTAGAATGTCCATTCTGAACATCTTAGACTTCACAGGGACATTCCAACCTCAGAGACGATCCCTAGGATTTAAAAAAAGGAAGAATGAAAACTCTGGAAATTCAGTGAGCCATTTATTAACAAGTTAATAAGCTAATTTGCAATGCAAAAATTGTCATATCTTAGTGAATCCTAGCCATGTTAATGTATCCTGCTCAAGCACCCTTTCTGGGACAACAGATTTTGGGTGTGAGCGTATTTGGAATCAGAGAGATGTAAATAATTTCTGACTTTGTAAGATACTTTTCTAGCTATGAAGGTATTGTTAAAAGCATCTAAATTTGCTGGCTGTTGTTAGAAGAGGAAAGCCACAAAACTAATTCAAAGAATCCTTCTTCTGGGCTTGTCAGAAGAATCTTCTCTTTGGTATCTACACGTAGCTTATTAGAATAAAGTTAACTCTCAGTAGTTCTCCACCACTGTTGGATCTGTTTCCTCACCCTTACAATTGTCAACATGTTCTTATTACTATAAATCTAAATTTTAATAGTGTACATAAGGTAAAATGCAGGACTTGTGCCTGGCAGAAAAATCTTTTTTGTGTGTTTCTAATAAAGTGGCTCTAGTACAGTGCACTGCTAATGAATTTAGGGGAGAAAGACTTACAAAAAAAAGGCAAAGTTGTTATACAGATGTATACTGTAGCTAAGCCACAAGAGGTGAGGTGCTAGTGCTGTCAGAATAAATAATAAAAGATAAACCTATTGGTTACCAGATTACCAGCAAAGAAGAAAGCAAGGGCTTCTCTTTCAAGCTTAGTCCAAAATGCAAGTTGTAATGCATTTGTCTTTCCATCAAGAATCAGTTTCTGCTAGACATTTGTATTTACTGTTCCAGACACATGACAAAAGCTCTGGCCTCAGCCTGTGTTCCAGCCTATGGATATCTGGGGGGTTAGTCTTCGTTAAGGGTGAAGCCACCTATCCAGCTGCTTGCTCCCTTCCTCTACTCTGTAAGCCAGGAGGAGTAACTAGCATGAAAAAATATTATGGGTTGAGATAAAGATGAATATCTTAACAGTTACTGGCACAAGAAAACAAGATTTGACTTGCAGAACGCTATTTTAGTTTACTGGTAATTTGTTAGATTCAATTAGCAGGAAACTAGAAGGCAAGTGTTAAACCAACAAATTTCATCTCTTCTTTCCCAGGCTTGACTTTGAACCTTTACTCCTCTATTCATCCACCTAGGGGGGTGTTTTCAATACTTGGTAGTCTATCTCTGCTGCTACTCCTCAGACCTTTCCCCTGCACTTGAGTTGTTCAGGAAACAAGTCTGCCCCACCCCAATCTCCTCCACAAGGTGCAGGAGAATCTCTGCCCTGTGATGGAGCAACTTCTCCCTTTCTTTCAGCTTGCTTTGGTGTTTCCTCTGCTGTTTCTTGCTCTTTTTTTCCCCCACTCTACCTCCTCTACCTGTCCATCATGTTTTCCTCTGTTTTAAATAAATTTTCACAGAGGTGCCATGATCTTTGCCCTGTGGTGGGTCCATTTGAGCTGGCAGGAATTGACTGTATCCAGCAAGGCACAGCCCTGACATTTTCTCACAGAAGGTGCACCTGCAGCACGACCCTGCCACTACTGAAGCCTTGCTTTTTGTGCCCAATAATGGATGTAATTGTTTGGGGTTTTTTTTTTCCATTTTAGAGAGCTCCAAGTACCAACTCATGTTACTGACTTGAGTACTGTGTGGTAACATCTTCTCTCAAAGACTGTATTTATAGAAAAGATAATAATAAAGCTTCTGGTTTTGGCTCATATGTTAACCACTGTGTGATGCTGAAGCTGGTTTGTAGATAGTTACACAGTTGTCACTGCTAAAATATATGTATATCTTTGCTCTAATCTTGTAGCTGCATCAGCTTTTCTTAGAGGTACATGAGTGAGCAGCAAAATGTTTTTTCTGCAGTGTTGACAAGTTACTGTTGCTGCATCATGTGATCATTTCCATAATGGGAAGCTTCCTCAAGTAGCATATGGCTGCAGCAAATGTGCCAATAGTCCAGGTTAGTGGAACACCATATGTTGATCTGTTAGCTGAATGTTCTTGCCTTTGGATGTGACACAACTGAACCTCAAAATACTGTAAACATAGTGCACTGCAATACTTTATGTCAGGTCATTCTCTGATCAGTTTGACTGAAAACTGTTAAAGCCAAAGATGAGCTTCTAAGCACTTAAATCCTTTTTAAAATCTTAGAAAAAAAGAAGGTATGGTATGGTATGGTATGGTATGGTATGGTATGGTATGGTATGGTATGGTATGGTATGGTATGGTATGGTATGGTGAGGTTATCACCCATAATAACTGAATTTCAAAGAGATAGAATAGAGTTTTAAAGTTGGAATGAAATCTAGATTCAGACCTTTTGTCCTATGCAAGAAGTAGAAAGACAGCCATACTACAGCTGCTGAGTCGTCTCCTCTTTTTTCAAAATATGGTTACCTAATACGTTTCCAAAAGTTATGACACAGTTCTGCACTGTTGCTTATTGCTCATTTGATGTTTGAAAACAATGGAATGATAATCAGATATACAAGTGACGCAGCTTCACTTTGTTGTGCAGATGTTGTGGATAGAAAGGAGAGAGAAAGAGATGGTAAATACTACTTCATTCTTAACTGAAAGACATAGACTGTCTCTGTCTTGCTAATTCTTTGTCACTGATCATCGCTAGTTTTCTGTAAATAGTAGCTACTGGAGTCAGTTGTTAAACTAAGCAGTAGTATGCATGCTAAGTAGGGGCTTAGACATGTTGGAATTTAATTTTGTAATCTGAACTTGTGTAGAAGAGTGGTTATTCTTAATAATATACTACATGACAAATACCCACATAATGGTAATTTTCCATGTACATAGCCTTCTGTAAACAATACTTATTTCATGGGACAAAATACTACAGTTATATTTTGTGACCAATTGCCTAACTGGCAGGAGTCTGGTGATTTAAAAAGGTAATATATGTAAATGTATACTGCCATGGTAATTGGATGATACTGGCAAGGCCAAGAAACTATCAATATGAATTGAAGAGTGGTTGTAATTAAACAAATAATGGTAATTGGATTTGTCACTCATCAATGAAAACATATTCTTAGGACTGATTTGATTTTGACTGATCAACCTATCACTGAATGTTTTTGTGATTGAGCTAAATGATGTGAAATAGACCAATCACAAAAGCAGCAAACACGGGAGATGGAATGATTATTACATGACACAACATGTGGTCTTTGAAAAATATTGTTTCCTAAAATGTGTGCTGAACTGTAAAATACTCCTTGGTGCATAAATGGTGAAAATGAGACTAATACCTAGTGATTCTAAAGAATAAAATGAGGAGATCCTGAACATTTCCTGATTTTTTTTTTTTCCTGACAAGATGCTTTAGGAAAGCAACAGAAAAAAGAGCAGTTATGATCTAAAAAACCACAATGTGGGTAAGTAAATGTACTGGGATAAGTACAAGACATCAATTTCAGTATGTAGTTCCTCTGAACTCAGTCGAATGTGTAGAAGGTCAACATTCCTGCCCCTCTTCTGCTGATGAGGAAGATTCATCCACCTTATCTTAGATAACCACTAACCTTACCTTAAAACCTTCAAATAAAGATGTTTTTGTTAGTCATTACAGTATCTTTACAGAGCTACTAATACCATTAAGTATGTTCAATAGTTCAATGCTATGACATTAAGTTACTGTGCCACAGCAGTGCAAGAAAGCATTTATGCCTATTTACTGTCTTTTCCAAAATAACTGTATTGGAGTTGCATGCCCATCCAGGAAAAATACCTAAGATGGTAAGAGGTTAAATCAGTGAAGGGGGAAAGAGCAGAAATAAGGCTTATCCTCTCAGTCTCCAGTGCCTTCATCCTTTGAGTTCTTACCAGGTTACACCACATCTTTGGGGCTTAACTTTTAAACAGAAGCTTGATCACCAAAAGATATGACATGTTTTTTATGTGAAATACTATATGCAGTTTAGCCAGACACAGTACATCCTCTGTCAGGAAAAGCACTTAAAAAACGAAGATGCTCCATCAGTGCTTTAGCATATTCTTGACTAGAATAGGGATCATATCATGTAGATTGAAACATACTTGAAGAAACTTTTTTTTTTGTAGAAGTCAGTAAGTGTTCTGCCTCAAATTTTGAAGGCAACCTTACCCTATCCAACTATCTTGTAACATTCCACTGGGTTGGTAGGAGTAGATATTTGGTGTTGGCTGTGTTTTCCATAAATAAATAAAAGCTAATAAAGATCCAGAGAAACTGACAAGAATTACTTTAGCTGAGGGAACAACCTCCAGTTTTGCAGGCAACAAGAATTACTTTAGCTGAGGGAACAACCTCCAGTTTTGCAGGCAAATTTCTCTCTTAACAGAGGTTTTAAGAAGTATTATAAGACAGCAGTGCCCCTACCTAAGAGACATTAGAAGTGTATCATTCAGATTTTCTGGGAATGTTATTTCTTATTTCATAGTCTTTTGAATGGCTCTCAACAGCCCCTGGCAATATTGAAAGATTTGTCTAAGGACTTTTAGAGTAATTTGTAGTGTGGATTATTGTGGAGTGGTTGCTGCTTCTTTATTAATACAAAGTAACAGAAAGTCTGTGATTTATATGCCCTTTGTTCCACTTATGCTATTAAAGTAGAAGAGTTCACCACACATTTGCACATTCACTAGTTTCCCTGGCAGATTTTCTTACCTAGATTTTGGTAGTGTATAGTAGCTAAACTGAGATAAATGCTTGGCTAAAATGGCACTCATGAAAAAGAAGTACCAGTCTCTGTCACAGTACATGTAAATGTAATTAAAGCAGGAAAAAAACCCGAATATGTAACTCCAGATATGGCATATAGACAAACTGAGGCCGAAGATGGTGATGAAACAATATAGAATCATAGAATCAATAGGTAGGAAAGGACTCACCTGATCATCGAGTCCAACCATTCCCATCAATTAATAAACCATGCCCCTCAGCACATCAATCCATCCTTTAAACGCCTCCACAGGAAGTGCCTGAACCACCTCCCTGGGCTCCGTGTTCCAGTGCTCAATGACCCTTTCTGTGAAGAATTTTTTCCTGATGTCAAGCCTGAACCTCCCCTGGAGGAGCTAGAGGCAATTCCCTCTTGTCCTGTACCCTGTCACTTGCGAGAAGAGGCCAGCACCCTGCTCTCCACAACCTCCTTTCAGGTAGTTGCAGAGAGCAGTAAGGTCTACTCTCAGCCTTCTCTAGGTTAAACAACCCCAGCTTCCTGAGCCACAACTTGTAAGACTTGTTCTCCAGCCCCTTCATCAACACACACCAGAGCCTCAACAATCATATAGTGAGGGAACCAGAACTGAACACAGTATTCAAGGAGTAGACTCACCAGTGCTGAGTACTGAGGGAGAATAACCTCCCTGGACCCACTGGCCACGCTGTTTTTGATACAAGCCAAGATGCCATTGGCCTTCTTGGCTGCCTGGGCACGCTGTTGGCTCATGTTCAGAGTGCTGTCAATCAACACCTCCAGGTCCTTCTCCTCCAGGCAGCCTTCTAGCCAGTCTTCTCCTAGTTTATAGCACTGCATAGGGTTGTTGTGCCCCAAATGCAGAACCCGTCACTTGGCCTTGTTAAACCTCATGCCACTGGTCTCAGCCCAGTAGTCCAGCTTCCCTACCCTCCAGCAGACTGAAACTTCCACCCAGCTTAGTGTCATCTGCAAACATGCTAAGGGTGCACTCGATGCCTTCATCTAGGTCATTGATAAAGATATTGAACAGGGCTGGACCCAGCACTGAGCCCTGGGGAACACCACATGTGACTGGCCTCCAGCTGGATTTGACACCATTTACCACCACTCTCTAGGCCCGGCCATCCAACCAGTTTTCCACCCAGGAGAGTGTGCACCTGTCCAGGTCAGAGGCTGACAGTTTCTGTAGCAGAATGCTGTGAGAAACTGTGTCAAAGGCTTTGCTGAAGTCCAGGAAGACCACATCCACAGCCTTTCCCTCGTCCAGCAGCTGAGTCACTTTGTCATAGAAGGCAAGCAGGTTAGTTTGGCAAGACCTGTCTTTTGTAAACCCATGTTGACTGGGCCTGATCACCCAGTTCTCTTGCATGTGCTTCATGATAGCACTCAGGATCACCTGTTTCATGACTTTCCCTGGCACTGAGGTCAGACTGACTGGCCTGTAGCTCCCTGGGTCCTCCCTGTGACCCTTCTTGTAGATGGGCACAACATCAGCCAGCCTCTAGTCCAGTGGAACTTCCCCAGTCTTTCAGGACTGTTTGAAGATGATGGAAAAGGGGTTTGCCAAGCACATCTGCCAGCTCCTTTAATACTCTTGGGTGGATGCCATCTGGCCCCACAGACTAAGGGGTGTCTAGCTCGGCAAGCAAGTCTCTAACTACCTCTTGGATTGTGGTAGCTTTGTTCTGCTCCTCTAACTCCTGGGGGTGTACACAGAGGGAACAACTTACATTTTAAGACTAAAGCAAAGAAGGCATT
>WAAB01021369.1:0-19845 GCA_013389865.1 Piaya cayana
CACCAGCTGTCTTGTCTTAAACATAAAATAAACTGATAAGCTTTGCATCAGGGGTCCCCGTTGTATCCCTAACTGTGACCTAACATAAATGTCATGGAATCATAGAGTGGTTTGGGATGGAAAGGGACCTCCAAGCCCATCCAGTCCCACCCCTGCCATGAGTAGAGACACCTCCCACTGGACCAGGGGCTCCAAGCTCCATCCAGCCTGGCCTTGAACCTCTCCAATGTCGAGTACGTTAGTGTGATAGATGGTTTATTTCTCCATCCATGTGCCCCATAAGGAGGTTTCAACCCCCAGTGTTTTTGCAGCTAAGTTAAGGCCAAAATAGCCACTGTACGGCCAGGCCAGCAGCCATCTCCCTGTTCAAAGCACCCAGGGCTGCACCAAATGCACTTATTTAGAGTTATCTGATGTGAGAGGCATTGTCTGCAGGTAGCGCATCAAGGCAAAGGAGGGCATGAAGGACACAGATCTGGAAGGAGCGTGGCCCTGAGCCCCCTCACACTGGTGTTCCTCCATCTCAGAGCAGTGGGTCATCCTGCTAATCACAGACCTTGTCTCCCACATCAGGATAACTTAGCAGGGACGGGAACAGCGCTTCCCAAGGCTTTTTCATTTTCTTCGCTAAATAAGGCAAACAAAATCTTAGAGAGCTGGTTCAAGGTTACAAAGGACTTTGGGATGAATCAACAAAGAGACAGAGCTGAAAAAACATCTGGATTTCTATTGCCTTTGCATGCAGTTCTCATTTTGCTGCTGACATTTTGATATAGCCGGCAATATTTTACTGCTTATTATAGAACTGATTATTATATGCTTATTATGTCATCTATCATATATACTACTGTATTTAATTATCCTGTTATTGATCTGCTCCATTTGCTGAGGTGTGAGCATAAATAACCTCCCGAGCTCGGCTTTCAGAATGTAAGAACCGTGCTTAGGAAACAACAGTTCGGTGGGTTTAGCTGTACTTGCTCACACAGAGGGAACCACCCGTCTATCCAAATTGGAATTCAAACCTGTGGTGCACTTGATGTATATTTTATTTCCATAAAATGGGATTTAGTTGGTTTTGGCTTGAATATAGTGAAAAACATGGTTCTTGTGCCACCAGTGGGAAAGTTCTCGTCGGCTTTAGCAGAACCAGAGATTGCAGCAAAATAAAAGAAAGCAAAATGGGTAAAGTGCGTCCTGAACTCAGGAGGAAACTAAGAATAAAGGAGTTGAAGAAAGGAAAAGAAAGACTTTTTTTTTTTTTCCCAGCCAGGAGATTTTGCTGTGTGGAGCGTTACCTGCCTGAACATTCGGACTGAACTCTCACCGTATTTAGGCATCAAACAGTTTGCAGACAGAAAAGCTTTGCAGGTTAGCTGATCCCTGGCTCTTGGAGAAAATAATCTGTCATAGCAAATATCTGGAGCCTTGTGTGATCTGAGGTAGTCACCCGTTGCGAACCCCCCGAACAACGTAATCTGTTACGGGAAGAAACATGCAAACAGCAGAATTCTTCTTTACCATTTAAAAAAAACCCCCACGGATCTATAGATACACGCATTTTACTGATGTTATTTTTTTTCTCTGTATATAAACACACGTAGAACATAGTTGTCGCATTCAATTTGCAGCGCACTGGAGCCCTGTAATGGTGAGTGGCAGTAAAAAGGGAAGGGGCAGCAGAGGTTGAAGAGATGTATATAATCATGCTGAAAAAGACTTTTCTAAAGCCCCGGGGCTTTTACGACGGGATCAGCAAATGCGACATGGTCGCGTACGTTGAGAGGATGGGATGAGGAGGGAAGAGCCTGATTAAAAAGGACAGATCTTTTGTTAGAGGTTACCGATCCACTGGAAAAGAGAGATTGGTCGGAAAGAAAAGGTGCCTAGAAGGGTTGAGGGAGATGAGCGGCTGCCCTCAACCCACTCGCATCCACTGTTCTGTTCAGCTAATTCTTTGAATTTGATATTCAGGTGTTCCCAGTTGATGGTCATGGATCTGACCTGTGTGATTTTGAGCAAATAGCCACGTACAGGCATTCGTTAAAACTGCTGTGTGTTAATTGCCTTGTTTGCTCTCTGTCCGAGCCTGCGCATCTGCCCTCTGACTCTCAGCAAGATGAGGATGCTGCAGGTATAAACAACATTCCCTGCACATACGCATGTTTACTAAACTCTTCTGGGTTTATTAATATACAAAGAAAGCTCATTCTTTCTCGTTAATAGGTAAGAAAAGATTGAATCAAGCTACATTCTTCCCCTCCTAGAGAGAGGCTGTGTCCATTCTGGATCTACGTAGGCATTTAGCCACTACATAAAGTGGCTCCGTCCTTTATTCAGGAATCTGATAAACGCTTCCGAGCGGGTCTTTTAGTTTATGGATAATCAAAGCCTGCTTGAAGACACGTCAGCTTTCCCAGTCACTATGTCTGAGCAGTCCTGTTTGGCCCTGATGGCCAAGGAAGAGTATCTGATAACAAGTGACATTCAGAATCCTGAGCCAGGGGCTGGGCACCAACCTCAATTAGGGAAGCAGGCAGTAATCATCTCAATTAAGCAGGGGAGCCAGGTAGAACTGGCAAAATGGGATTGCAGGAGGGAAGTCAGAGAGATGAAGTCAGATACTGACAAAATGCATACAAATTGCAAAACTAATAATGAGAATTCACGCTCAGGCTGCCAGGAGGACACCAGCCACCCCCCATTACACCCAGCAGTGCAAAATGAGCTGCTGAGGGGGTCAGGCTGCTCAGAAGTGCCTGCCTGTTAGCGGGTGTCTCGGCTCAATTCACCAGATGCAGAAACGCTTCCCAAGTTCAAATGAGTTCTCAACTTCTGAATTCGCCCTTAGGCCTGCGCCGAGTGAGAGCTGAAATCGTGGGGGGGTGACGCGACGGGGCTGCGTGTGCCTTGGATTTGCAACCCTGACACACTCTTGTTGTGTTAAGAAATACGGCTCCGCACTGCGCGGCCTCTCTGGAAGCACTTGGGCTTCTCGCTGTGCAAACAGTTCAAGCCGTATCTGTTATCTGTGAGCTTCACTGTGTGCACGGGGGGGACCGTGGGATGGAGGAGAGCAAAAAACAAACAGAGAAAAGGTATTTTAGGCTTTCGGATTTCAGTTCCAACAGATGCAACTAATAAGTGTCTGAAAATTGCGTGGGGAGTTGGGATGCTCCCCTGGTGGGAAAGCATCTCGCAAAGGCAGCAGCGAGGCCAGGATAACCCTAAATGATCCTTCTCTGTTCGCAGAATCAGAGATTGGGTTGGGTTGGAAGGGGTGGTTGCAGGTCATCCAAGTCCAACCCCACTGAACGAGCAGGGACGCCTTTAACTGGATGTGGGTGGTTGCTGTTTCCAGNAGCTGAAAGAGGGAAGATTGGGATGAGATCTTATGAAGAAATATATTCCTGTGAGGGTGGGGAGGTCCTGGAACAGGTTACCTAGAGAGGGGGTGGCTGCCCCATCCCTGGAGGGGCTCAAGGCCAGGTTGGATGGGGTTTGGAGCCCCTGATCCAGTGGGAGGTGTCCCTGCACAAGAATCATAGGATCCCCAGGCTTCTTATGATCCTTCCTTGTCTTTTCCTCCACTAAAACTATTGAGTAGGTGCAATTCCTTGCGCACACTGAGCAGAACCAAGCCTTAGGTGACGTCTGTGCCGGTGCGATACAGCGAGGCTGAGCAGTGGGGATGTCAGGAGCGTTGTTCAAAGCGCACCAGAGGAATTATGAGATCCTAGGCTGGCTTCCAGCTTTAACATAAAGATATCAATTTATTCTCATTTTCCGTAGGCTAGCTCCAAACTCGTAGCTTTAATAAACACGGGAGCGGTGCTGTTGTGTCTTTAGGCACTTAACATTAGACTCGGGTAGCTCTGCTGCAGCAAAAGCGCCTCCAAGGCTGCACCAGCTGAGACATAAATTGCAAAGCAGCATTTTGTTTATGGTGACCCGTACCCGCCGCATCCTTCAGCGTGTCAGCTCGCTGGTTAGACCGAAAACAAGGTTGTGTTGTTAGACCTCGCCGAGCGTGTTGGATAGTAACACAAGATTAAAGTGAGGAACGAGGCGCTGGAAGAGGGGCAGACACGAGGAGTCTGTGTGAGGGATGCAGCAGCAGCAAACAGCCGTAAAAACAGAATAGGGGATGTTATTTCAGTGGCCAAAGTTCTCTATTTTGACTCTTTTGGCTGCTGTTTGCCTTCCCTGAGGCTGGCTGCTTCTATTTCCCTGAGGTTTCATACATTGTAGTTGGACAGAGCTGATTGGACTTCGAAGTCCACCTCTTCCAGAGGGTGTTGAGGCCAGGTAATCCCCTGAGGGCCCTTCCTATTTCATTTTGTTATGATCCCATGGAACATGATGTTGTTTCTGACCGACTTCTCAACTGTGCGTGAACATTTCCCTTTTTCTCTTAATATTTCTACCTGAGGCTTCAACCGCCTTCCTGGCGATGTTTGCACAAGCAAACCCAATCCGAATAACCACTTTGAGGGAATGAAGAACAAAAGAGGAGAAGGCAGGGGTAATGAAAAGTTAATTTAAACATGCAGTCTAATATTTACAGAGCAGCTGTTGTGCTATTTACCCAGCTTCACTAATTACAGGTCAGATCGTGTCCCGGTGGCTGACAGGGAACCGTTCCCTGCATCCGCGCTGGCCTGGCTGCTGCCTGTGGGTGCTGCTGGGGTGCCCGCAGGGTCCTGCTCCGGAACCCCACGGAGGGAGCTCATGGCTGCTTGTGGGTTTTGTTGGGCTGTGAATGAGATTTCTGAGCCGTTCTCACTGACCAATGCACCTGCTGGCACCTATGAGAAGGATGCAATTCTGCATGTGCTCGGGGTCGTCTCCGTAAACAGCAATTTGGAGAAGTACAAAATTCTGAAAGCTTCAGCACTCGAGAGAGTTTGAAAAATCTGTCCCTAATTATAAATGTTGGAGACGATGGCCTGATCTTGGCTGGGAGTCTGAGAGGATGCGGGGGAGCTGGGTTTGCTCTCCGACTGCGTGCAGGGTGAGGTTGGAAGGCTGGTGGGAATTCCCATCCCCGAAGCCAAAAGCTGCAGAGCCTTGAGACAAAACGTGTTGCCCACCTGGGAGCCTGGATGGTGACGGTTGGACTCCTTGCGTGGATCCCTCTGTGGATTTCTGCGCCTCGAGCGTCGCACGGGACCATTTGCACTCATGAATAAATAAATAATAAATAGCAGAGGCATATGGGAGGGCTCACGGCACATCTCCCGCTTGACGTTCAGGAGAAAAATTAAAATATCAGAAGATAACGACGGCAAGGGACCCCTGCAGAGAGAGCCTCTTTGTCTAATGACCTTTCTAGGTCTATGATAGCAAATATAATAGCCCAACCTCATAAATCATAGTTCAGGAAAACATCCGGAGGGCACGCTTTGACACTGTTTGCATATTCAAATGTCACCTCGCTCCTGAAAGAAACAAAATGTTGTTTTTTTCTCTCAAAAATGTCAGCACGGGCTGGATTAGAAAAGATAATTCACAAGTACTTCCCGAGAATAATTACCACTGTCACCTACCTGCAATGTAGTTAATGAATGGGGAGAGAGTTTTTTTATTAGGAAAAAAAATTATGATTATTAGAGTAATTAATCAGCCGCATGATGACAGCTTCCCTGAGAAAATAATCTCCAAAGGCCAAGTAGGTACAGGAGGGCATTTTGTTGATAAAGCACCAGAAGCACAAAACATTCTTCTACCGTTGGATGCTGAAAACGCTTATACGGATGGAATTACATTCTGGCCTAAGTACCTGTGGGTCTGCAGCGCCTCGCGAGCCAAAAGATTCATTATCTCATTGGTTAAATGCAGGAAACTTTCATAACCTTCTGGCCTGCCCCAAATAAATAACATTTTCTGTTCTCCGTCCTCTGTTTAAGCCTCAGCCCAGGAAAGCAATTAAGGATCGATTTATGGCTTGAGATCTGTGCGCCTCGCTGAGGCTCCCCCGCTAGCACAAGGGGATTTCTCCATGCTGGAGAGTCGAAAGGAACCGAGTTACTGCCCCTGATCTGGTAAGGAGGAACCAGCCACGGGCACGGCTGGAGAAGGAGCTTTCTGAGGATGGAGAGGTTTCCATCGCTTGGGAAGGCCAGAGCCAGCCCTCCTTGGCTTTTCATTTTGAGACGTGAAGGCAGCGAGCAGAAAAGGGTAATAAAAATAGAAAAAATGGGATGGAATCTGGCAAAAATGCAGTTCAGCACAGGCCAATTTCACTGCCGGCGGTTCGTGCTCGGGCTGCGGTTACCGAGGTTGAGCTGGAACGCCAGCAGCTCCCTGGAGGTCGTGTCTCTCGCAAGGACGTGCACGGCAGTGACAGTCCCTGGAGCCTTCCCCTCTCCTGGCTCGCCCCGCAGAGCTCTCGGCCCAGTGCCAGCAGCCAGAGGAGACTTTTTTTTGTTTCTCCTTGGACCTGAATGGAAATAGAAAGGAGCCTCCAAGGCAGGAGCTGACTGGAGTCCCCTGGGCAGCACAGGCCGTGCTTAGAGCCTTTGCTTTTTACGTCAGCATCCAAAGCAAATGCCTGGAGTGAAGGTGTCATAAGGAGTCTGGTTGACTACTTGCCCCTCTGCATTATGGGGGATACTCTCCCTTCTTTCCTATGGGAATGATTTCTGCATGGCATGGATTTAATCTCCAGGCATCTCATCTATCCTTCAGGTCATGCTGTGCCCTGATGGATCAGCTTCTTTACCCCAGACCCTGCTGCTGATTGTCCTACATGCTGCTATGTCACGTCCCCTCTCCCTCTCTCTGTGCCCTCCCCACTGCCCGTGTCCCCCACTGCTCCTGCTCCTGGTGGGCAGCAAAGTTTTGGAGCCCCTGATGGATGCAGCTGAAGGTTTTGCAAGGGGCTTTGGATCCCCCGATAGATGCAACTGAAGGTTCTGCAAGGGGTCTTTGGAGCCCCTGATAGATGCAGCTGAAGGTTTTGCAAGGGGCTTTGTTGCCCCGATGGATGCAACTGAAGGTTCTGCAAGGGGCTTTTGATCCCCTGATAGATGCAGCTGAAGGTTTTGCAAGGGGCTCTGGATCCCCTGGTGGGTGCAGCTGAAGGTTTTGCAAGGGGCACAGCGTGCAGACACCAGATAAAACTCCTTGCAGGGCTCACTTAAATTCCTTTTCACCCTCTGGCAGCATCACTTCATTTCTACATTGTCAGGTTTCCCTGCCTGCTGGAGGAATGAGGATTTCTCAAGGACACGGGGGACGCGAGGCGCTGTGCTGACCCTCTCTGCACAGGTACATCGCGTGCGCTGCCAGCGGCGAGCCTGCTTGACTTTGACCTCTGCTGTCCTCCCGTTTCTCTCCATCTCCTGATATATTTTAAGTGATACCTTCTGTGTGCAGAGAGAAGCAACACGCCCGCGATGCCAGGCAGGGGAAAGCTGTTCTGGGGCCCCTGTTCGGAGCACGGAGGCTTCTTCCAACTAAAACAAGTGTGTGTTCACAGCAGAGTAATTCCTGCCGAGGATAATGTATGAACAAATGCCAAAGGCAACAGCTCAGAGATATATTATTTACATATTTATTAGAAATTCAGCACTGCTTGCGAGAGCAAACCGCTCCTGACTTCAATTCCAATAAGTAAACAACCCAATGGGCAAATAAAAGAAAAGGGAAACATGCGCCGCTGCCGTTTACACAAGCTAATACAGTAAAACAAAATATTCCGAACATGAAACTATTGCACAAGATATGAAAATAAAAAAATCCTACCTTTATTTTCCTTGGAACGTAATAATTGCAGACTAATTTAATTATATGTGCTATCAGTTGCCTCGCAGACCTAACAGAAAGATAATTAATCCTTGTTTATCTAAACTACATTGTAGTTCAGTGTAAACTGCCCTGCAGCAGCGAGTGTTGCTTCTGCTTTATCTGAACTTCTCACTGGCCTTTCTTTCGCTGATTTTTTTCTCTTCTCTGGGTGGTTTAAAGGTGAAAAAAAGCTGACTCTGAAGGCCTTTACTCCACAGTTGCTCTCCACAGCTTTGACCTGTAGGTGGAGAGTTTTTTAGTGTAGATGTGTATTTATGGTGAAAAAATAATTTGGTTTTGGGGCCCAATGGGAAATTCCATGGAAAATATCTAAAAATAATATCTAAAATTTTTGAATTTTCAAAACTCAGAAATAATTTTTTTCCTATATAAGACATTAAATGATTTTCTTCCATAAAATAGAAACTGAGAAGCTGAAGTTGTTCTGATTTCATGGGCTCTTGTAGGCAAGAAAAGGCAAATCCATTGCCTGACCCATAACCTGTTCGGGAAACGCTTCATATCTCGTATTTCTTGTTGAGAGAGAACATTTGATGCTGCCAACGATTCAGGACAGAGTGAAAAGATGTATAGGCTTTCAGTGCCTTTTTCCAAGTGCTTGCTTGAAGTATTTCCAGGTAGATTGGGGTTATGAATGATCAGGGAGAGGAACAAAGGCTTTGTAAAAGGTTATAATAAATGTAAAAATGTTTGGAAGTGTTAACAGTGCTCAAACCCGTTATTTAAATTCATCAGACGTCGCTTTGAAGGCAGCTCTCCGAACCAGGCTTTGTGTGCGCTCGTTTCTGAGGGGAGCTCGTACGTAGCTGTCAGATCAAGAGCTCCCCAGGCCGTAGCCCCTGCTCAAATGTCAGCCCTTCCAGACTAATAACGCCCCGTGGTGTTTCAAAATAGCGAGCGTAATGCAATAATAATAATACGGGGCTCGTACCGGCACGGAAAACCGCCCCAGCACTCCCGGTGCAGCCAAGGACATCAGAGCTCGCAGAGAGAAAGCTCCCGAGCTTTTCTTCTGGCAGCTCTCGCCGGGCAGAGGAGTCATTGAAGCTCATTTAAAAGAGGGACTCGGTGTCAGGACAGGGCTCTGCTGGGGCTCCAGCTAACAACCTTTCGGGGATTGGGGGAAAAAAAATGATGAACAGATGTGTCTTCCCATCTCCCAATCTCTCTCTTTTGAATTGCAAAGTGGCCTCCTGCTTATTTTGAAGTACAATATGTCTAACCTTCCGGGCACAGCTTATTGCTCATTTCCTATGCCACTACCAATCTATGATTTATTTAACGAATTTCCGCCCAGCAAATAAACCAACATTTGTTCTACCTGGAGGGCAGTTTGTGAATATCACAGCTCAGGCAGGCAGAGCTGCAACAGTTGGCGCAGGAATAGTGGTCAGAAACAAAGAATAGAATCAGAGAATCACCAGGTTGGAAGAGACCCACCGGATCATCACGTCCAACCATTCCCATCAATCACTAACCCATAATGATGAACGGGGTGTCTCGCTTCAGATAGGGAGAAGTCAAATGGTGTGAGCAACCCCACAAAAGGAAGCACTGCAGCTGGAGCTGTGCTTCTCCTGGACAGACACAATTGTCATGAAGCCATCTCATTTTCAATTGTATTCGTATCGTTTACATATATTGACTTAGACTAGAATACCAGATGTTTTCTAGACCAAAGTCCTTACAAAGACCGAGGTTGAATGACTCAGTGCTGAACAGGTTTGAGCACAACAAAATGACCTTGAGCTTTCATAGAATCATAGAATCACCAGGTTGGATGAGACCCACCGGATCATCAAGTCCAACCATTCCCATCAGTCATCTAAGTTTCTAATTAGGAAAAAACCCCCTAATATACCTATATTTTTCCCACCTAAGTTTGAAGGGTTCTGTTTCTTTGGAAGGGTTATTTGTTTTTTTCCCATTTCCATTGCAGAATATAAATGCCCAGATCCTTGTTTCTTATGGACTTTCAGCTTTTCCTCTTAAAATACCAGACGCAAAGTTCTGCTGACTTGCAAACTAATCTGTGCTCTGGGTGCTGGAACTGGACCCTTTCCGATGATGCTCTCAGAATTCGTGCAGTGGTCGGAGGTGTATCTCGGGGTGGGAACTTTGTTCTTCCTTTGGATCCTTTATTATTGCTGCCTCTACAAACAACTTGGTAAAAAATTCCATGACTGGATTCAATTAATAATGTGCATTTGGTGACTTGGGTGATATGGTTGACTAGCAAGTATAAATTAGGAGCTAATTTAGACCCAGTGCAGAGTTAGGGTGATGTGGGATGGTGTCAGCTGGTGTCCAGGTGGAGAACATCTCCAACACCTCAGAGCTTTGGGAAAAGTACTTAAACCATGTGTGTGTGGCTGCAGATGCTCTTGTCTTTTCCTTTTGATAAGAGGAAGGAATCTCCAGGGATGAAAGCGATGTGGAAGAGCAGGACTTTCCTTTCCAGTTCAGCAAAATTGCTGCATTTTGAGATGTCACAGTGGGTAACATAACGTATTCCCTATATTTACAGCTGAAGGAAGAAACTTCCCCCAAATAAACACAACTGAAAGGAATTTTCTTTGGCTTTTATTTGCTTTGGGTTAGTAAGGTGACAAGTCTGTGCTCTCCATGCAGCACGGGGGATTAGAGGGCTCCAAGGACAGAGCTCAGACCCGTGGTGCTTAATTCCACACCACAACAACCACGTTTCTCTCCCTCTCATGTCTGCATTGCAGCCGGCTGGAAGCGTGGAGACATGGTGGTGATTTCTGAATGACACTGAATATTCCTCCCTGCCCAGGGATTAAAAAAAGGATCTGGGCAAGAAAACAGTCATTGCTGTTTGCAGGGTTGTTTGGTTGTTTGTTTGTTTAAATTTTATGCCATATTTTAAATTGATAAAATATTTAGCTTAGGCAAACGCAGTCAAATCATAATAGACTCTGAAACTTGCAGGGGAAAGAAGCCGATTGTTTACTCTGTGCCGTGTAAATAACTGACACCAAAAGCAAGAAAACAAATCTCCTCCTCTGCTCTTCCTTACAGCCTCTTCACTCCCAGTCAGCATAAAAGGCTTTTGAATAGAATAGATCGGAGGAAGCTTGTGATGGGAGAACACAATGAAAGTGGAGTTGAAATCCATCCCTGTAGTGGAGCTGCATCAGCATCTTAATGCGCCAGGGCCCGACCGTGGCCAGGCACCCGCTGCTGACTTTGGGATTGCGCTCGCTCCATCTTCCTTGTGAGGCTGGAACGACTTCGCAGAGTTTCATCTCTTTACCCTTGCTTCATCATAAACTTTGTCCCTGCTTATGTGAGGAAGGTGACAGATGACGCCAGTCAGCTCTTTCATGTCCACAGTGTCAGGAGTTCGTTAGTGTTTGATGGTGCACAGGATTAGGCACTGTGTGTGTAAGAGAACGGCAGGGTGACTAGCCGGCCTCAAGAGGGTTAAAGGCAGTTCTGTGGGCTAAACCTTGTGTCAGCCCTATAAACTATTCCTTGGTGGTGTCTTGATCAGGAGAATCACAGAATCCTGTGGTTGGAAAAGGCCTTTGAGATCACTGAGTCCAACCGTACCTGTCCACTACTAAACCGTATCTCTGAGCACCTTAGCTACCTGTTTTTTAAACACCTCCAGGGTTGGTGACTCAACCACCTCCCTGGGCAGCCTCTGCCAGTGCCTGAGAACGTCTTTGGTTAAGAAATTTGTCCTGAAGTCTAATCTGAACCTCCCCTGGTGCAACTCAAAGCCATTTTCTCTTGTCCTATCGCCCGTCACTTGGAAGGAGAGACCAGCACCCACCTTGCTCCAAGCCCCCTTAGGTAGCTGAGAGGTGCAGGGCAGAAGGGAGGTGCTGGCATGACAGCCGGAGGGTGTGGATGGAGTTAGCAGCTCTTGGCTTTCTCCATGGAGATGTCCTGGAAGAGGATGGATCATTGCCTGCTGTGCTTTGGGATGTGGATCTGTCTTTCTAAAATCAGAAATGGAACATCCCATTTCTGCTAAAAACTCTTCTCGATGTTGACATCTGTCTCTTGCTGTTGCTCTCCATCTGCCTTAAACCCAAAGCCAGCTCAGCTCCTGGATCTTGACAGCCCTGTGAGATTCCTTGAGAAGCAACTGGATCTAAAACCAAGTGAACCTGAACCATCAACTCGGTGGCTATTTCCACAAAACTCGCCTGATTTGTAGCACAACACCACACGTCACAGCGCAAGCTGTTTATAAAACAGTCAGTAACATTTGTGAAGGATTATTTTCTTTCTCCCAAGGACACCTTTCATTTCGACCTCCAGGAGAGCTGGGAATAAATGCTTCCATACCATCCGCCGCTGACCTCTCCGCTTGTTTAAAATGTGGGCGTCTTCTGAAGGAAAAAACACCATTTGCTAAATGAAGCAAACCGCCATAATAGGTTTAATGATGTAGATTTATCTCCTAACAGTTGTTTTGAGATCACAACAAATCATTAAAATCATTAACTCCCCAAGCTAAATTAGATTACAGAGCTCGGAGAATGGCTGGCCACTGCATTTGCAAAACAGTGCCTCTTCCTGCTGGCACGAATCATTAATTCTGCTCAGATTCCTCAGCAAACAATGAATCAATTCAACATATTCCAAGTCAGATTAAACGAAAAAAAAAGCCAACGTCTTTGTGTGCGTGCAGATTTTGTTTCTTCTTCCAGACTATTTCCATCGCCGGAAAATCTTTCCCTGCTGCGGCCAGAACAGGCTGCGTCTCCGTGGAGAGCGTTGTCTCCGCGGTGTCACTGGGCTGCGTGTAGCTCTCTGAAAGCCAGGGAATTTGGTCCCAGAACGACGCCGTGTAATTAAGACACACTTAAAGCAACAACGAGTCGGGCATCAAAGCCCATTTATATTGCACCTATCGCTGACAGCACTGCTGCCATAACGCGTGGCTTTGAGCAGAAGATAAGTGAACAACTGTGGAGGTTCTGGGAAGCCCGTGGCTGAGACTGATGTGAGAGCTGATGGGTTGGCATCATCTCTTCCTGCAGAAGCCCAGCTGGAGTGATAGAAATCCTGTGTTAGACACCATCCATCTTACAGGAACGTGAAGCTCCTCATAGTTTCATTCTCCAGGATTTTAAAGGGGCTGTTTGGAAAGGTGGCAGGGAAAGAGCGGGGCTGGTTTGGAAGGTGAACTGCTGCCAGCAGGCACGGGAGAAGCGCTGCTGGTTTGCTTCTGATGATTCATCTTTCTGTTTATTTAAGTTTTCTCTCTTCTCCCCCTTCTCCAGTGGATTCAGCTGAAAAAGGCAATGTTTGCACTCCAGAAGGGATGGCTGGAAACTGGAGATGTTTATGCTCATGTTATACTGCACTTGTACGAGTTCTGAGCAGGTTACGCTGAAAATTAGGGCCGTGTCAGGCTGTGTTCATAGAGGGTATAATAAAAAGAAGATTTTGTCCCAAACTCGATGATCCAGTGGGTCTCTTCCAACCTGGTGATTCTATAATCGACATCAGGTACATCCTGGTTTAGCTGCAATTGGACAGAGCTGCCTGTCTCCTTGCGTGGTGCCTAGTTTGCCTCTCGCACCAGGAATGCGTGTTAAGTTTGATAGGAACGGTCGGACTCGCTGATCCGGTGGGTCTCTTCCAACCTGGTTGTTCTGTGATTCTATGAAGTCTTTGTCCAAAAACTTCTGGAGAAAGGCTAGTGTTCAGAGAGCGAGGAAGGAGCATGGATGCTCGGGTCTGTTTGGTGTAGGAGCTTTCTTCTTCCAGACACACCATTTCTCGTTTGTCTGTGTGCTTCCTTCAGCATCCTAAAGATGGTGTGGGAAGCTGAGCATTCATTCCTGCCCTGCTGGAGCCCTTTTTAGTATCTTTATCATTTTCTCACATTTTAAAATGGATTGTTTATAGACCTCGATGCTGCTTTTCTCCTTCCCCCTCACCTCTACAATTCCCCTTCCCCACGCAGCCTTCTGAGACTGTTTAATCTTTGATTCTCTACAACCCCTGGTGGATTTCACCCTTAGTGCCACCGTGTCTCACCTCAAAGTTTCATGCTTATTAGAAAAGGTAGTTTGGGAGATGTGGGGTAAAAAGAAGGAAACGAACCAAAGAGGAGAAGGGGTAGACTTAGGTCTTAGGAAGAAATTCTTTACTGTGAGAATGGGGCCAGATTGCCCAGAGCAGGGGTGGCTGCCCCATCCCTGGAGGGGTTCAAGGCCAGGTTGGATGGGGCTTGGAGCCCTGTGCCAAGTAGGAGGTGTCCGTGCCCATGGCAGAGGTGGAACTCAGTGGATTTTAAGATCCCTTCCAACTCAAATCCTTCTATGAGTCTATGAAACAAGCAAGCTCAGGTCTCCAGAAAAATCTAGATCAGGATCTGGTCTGATGGAAGGGGAATTAAAGCTGAAAGATGAGGGCCAGATGGTCTGAAAAGCCTTTTCTGTGCTCAGAGTGGAACTGGAGAAAGGTTCAGGAGGTGGTGGGGGCAGGGATGCAGGGGGACCTGGCTGGGGACAGTGCCAGCTTGCCTGGTTGAGGAGCAGAGCACCTAGAACCGAGTCTCCCTTCAGAGCAAAACCTGGGGGCTCTGAAAGGTCATAATAACAAGCCTTGGAGATAGCTGAGAGGTTTGGAAAGGGGTTAAATGGGAATATCATTTTCCTTAATCCGTTTCCCCCATGAGTTGCTAAGTGGATGCCGTTCCCATAAGAGTGGAGCGCTTCCCAAATCTCCTTTTGGCAGCAGTTTCATGCCAGCACTTCTAGCACAAACCATGCATCTGTCGCAGCACCACAGCGGTTGTGGCTCCTTTCTGTGCTGGTCACAGTATAAGATTCTCAGTGGGATCTGATTTCAGAGGAGCCAGAAGCTCTGGTGCCACCCGTGCCCCTCCGATGTTCTCTGGCTGCATCCCTCAGACACGGGCTTGGTTTGCTCAAAGCATCCATTGGCCACTTGTCTTTGTGGAGCGTCGAAAGGCTTCACCGTGGCTGAAAATTCACAGATCTGAAAGGGACAAGGAGCTTTTGTCACAGAGTTTTGGTGCTGGAGATGATAGAAGGATATTATCCTGGGGGATGAGATTGCTGGAGGGCAGAGGATGAGATGCCTCCCCAAACCACCTCTGGGAGCGACATCCTGAGGGTGGGTCGAGGTCCTGGAGGCAGCGGAGCCGCTGTTTCGTCTGAGCAATCTTGTTATTTGTGACTCTCTAACCTGACCGTGTTGTGCAGCTCTGCTGCAGGAAGGTTTCTGTGACTCTTTGTTTTGCAGCTGAGCCAAATGCCAAAATACCAGGAGAAAGTTGCCTCCAGCATTTTTTTTTTTTTTTTTTTTTGGAGCTAGAGGGGGAGCATTCTAGCTTGACATCTTGGCAGGGGTTCTCAAAGCCCATATGTCAGATTCAGAGAAACAGTTCACATTAATTTTAAATGGAAATCTTAGACCTTTGCTAGGCAACTACAGCTCTCATTGCAATTCTACCCGCAATTGACTCCAAATAGGCTCGACAATAGCACAGGAAAATCTGAGTGCTTCAGCAAAAGAGAATCACACACTTTTGAGCGAGCATCCGTCCTCGTTCCGTTTGTCTCGTGGCAATTAAAACAAGCGTGAAATGTGCTTGAGCACGCTCTCGGTCTCACGCCGACTTGAAAAGTTAACTGCAAGTCCTTGTTGCTATTATTTACTAATAATGTTTATTATTGATAGGGCTGAGGTACCTGGGGGCCAGTCCTTCATTATTCAGTATAGGAATACATCACAAGCAGTTCTTCCCTTCAAGCATTACTGATCTAATTGCGGGCTCACAGGTTAATAGAGAGCTTAAAAATGTGTTTTCCGTGTCTATAATAGCCCAGTACTGTACTTCAACCCTAGTTTACATCCCTCTAAGCAAGCAGTAGCGCTCAGTACCCTGCTGAATGTGTTGGGTTTTTGCTTTTATTTCCCCTCTTGTCACGGTTTCTATTTTTCTTGATGGGAAACCATGTTAGAAAAACTGGAGGGGTAGGAGGCTTTGGCAAGCGATGCTGACTGCAGTACATCTGGCTGCCGGCTGCTGTGCCAGCTCCCGTTCCTCTCCTCCAGCGTGGCTGAGCCAACTGCTGATTGATCACCCTAAGATGCAATAACTCCTTTAAAATCAGGTGCTGGCTCTTCTGCCTCTTGTGTCCTGCCCCGACTCTTCCTCCCCAGGTCGCCTCCATCCCTGGAGGGATTTAAAAGACAGGCAGACGAGGTGCTCGGGGATACGGTTTAGTAGTGGGCAGGTGCGGTTGGACTCGATCATTTTAAAAGTATTTTCTAACCAAGCGATTCTATGATCCTATGAAATTCATAAGGATGTTATAGCATGCAGGCAGTAGCTGAGTAATTGCAAGGGGAAAATGCGTGTTTTCTTAAGTTGCCAAAACGCATGGAATTGTAACTCATAAGATTGAGCAAAACCCAACGTTCTTGTCCATCCTTCAGCTGCAGGTGTCGGCTTCTCTACTGTGATGGGAGCAGGGCAGCCGAGCACCTGTGAGCGAGGTGAAAACCCTCTCCTAGCTCTCCTAGCAGTTTGCGATAGGTACATTCCATTCTTTTACTGTTGAAATGTTTCTTTTCTGGGTGTAAACCCTTTATCCAACATCCCTCTTCATGGAAAATACATTGCACTGAGCTGGTGCTGGTGCTGCATTTGTGAGCCAGCAAAGTGCCCTCCCTGTCAGTCCCTGCCCTCTCACCCATGTGGCAAGAACTGTTTCTCACGAGAAGAACCAGAAAATTGGCCCTTTCCTGGGAAGCAATTTCTCTTTTTAATTGTTGTGTTTGGCACCTGGGTGCTGCAGCCATGGGTGGATTATGAATGCTTACAAGATGATTAAATTTCATGTCGAAGAGAATAGTTGGATATAAAACCCACGATCGCAGGAGTAGTGCGAGTGTGGAAATCAAAGTTTCCATATGCTCCTTTCTTCCACTATTGCCGCCACAAAACGTAGCGGCGGAGCAGCATGTCACAACACAAAATCCGCTTGTCTGCGCCGCCGGGTGGGGACCAGCAGCTTCCATTCACACAAACCAGTCAGAAAGACACTTTTTTTTTCCTCCCTGCTTCCTCCTGCCTTTGTGTGAGTTTACACCTTTTGCTTCTTTCACTTGGCACGCGCAGAGCAAACTCCTTCCTGCGTTTCAGGCTGTTTGGGTGGATGAGTTTGGGGAGCAGGGAAGGGGGGTTTTTGGCTCTGCACCAGTGGCAGAAAATGGCTCGCGGTGAAGTTGTGCTTTAAAGTCTGTATTTCATAGAATTATAGACTGGTTTGGGTTGGAAGGGACCTTAAAATCTGTCCAGTTCAACCCCGCTGCCATGCGCAGGGACACCTCCCACTGGATCAGGGGCTCCAAGCCCCATCCAACCTGACCTTGAACCCCTCCAGGGATGGAGCAGCCACCCCTGCTCTGGGCAGCCTGTTCCAGGGCCTCCCCACCCTCATGGCAAAGAATTTCTTGCTAATGTCTAACCTAAATTTTCTTCCTTCCAATTTAAAGCCATTCACCTCTCTGTCCTGTCATTCAATGCCCTCATAAAAAGTCCCTCTCCAGCTTCCCTGGAGCCCCTTTCTGTACTGGAAGGCTTCTCTCTCCAGACCCTTCTCTTCTCCAGGCTGGACAACCCCAGCTCTCTCATCCTGTCCTCACAGCAGAGATGTTCCAGCCCTTGGATCGTCTCTGTGGCCTCTGGACCCGCTCCAACTGTTCCATTTCCTTCTCATGTTGGGAACTCCAGAACTGAATTCAGGACGCCGAGTAGGGTCTCACGGGAGCGGAGTAGAGGGGGTATTTGCTCTCATAGTGTTATCTTAAGTGCCTGTGGCCCTGTTGTTTTATGCCCTCAGCCTTTGCTCTGAGTTGGCTTGTACATAGTAACCTAAAAATGAACATGAAAATGGGGCTGAAGGAGACGCGAGGAGGGAAATATGGGGGAGCCCAGCAGAAAGGAGGATATGAGAGCGGTGCGGGGAGCTCCTCAGAGGGATAAAATTGTAAAAGCAACCACCAAAAATGCTTTCTTGTTTTCAACCCAAGGCATTAACCCTTCTGAAAAGAGGAAGGCAGTCATCGTTTTAATACACGTGTGCTTGCTGTGGACTCAGATAGCCCTGCTAAATCGGAAGATATAGCACAGCTACGCGAGCAATTTAGCTTTTACAGACTCTGTTTGGAGTTCTGGGCTTTTTAAAGCATGTGGTAAAATTCCCTTTTGCTTCACTGAGGCCAGATATCACTGTCTGCTTTTATCCTTTTTTTACACGGTTTTAGCGTAACGGTCTGAGACAATTGTGAACCCGTCCCCCGAGTTCCTTTCTAGCATTTTCTCCCTGCAGCACAGCGTCCTGTAATGGGGTTGCAGTGGGGGGACTCCTGTGCGAGCCATGGAAATGTTTTGCCACCCCTTGAGAGGCGGTTTTTTTTTTTTTTTGCAATTCCTTATTTACCACCAGTAATTTTGATCCATATTCATCCTCGTTCCCTAGGGGTTTGTGCTGGTCTTGCAGGTATGTGGCACACTTAACTGTTTCGAAACGGCACAAAAAGAAAGAGGGGCACTTCGCTTCTATTTCTGTTTTCTTATTCTCACCAGCAAATGTTCCTCTACTCTTTACCAGCACTGAGCAGTTTGGATGGGGCAGGTTTTTAGGGGCTGGGATGAGTTTTTGCTGCAGCGATGGGGAGGGGCTGTTCACAAAGACTTGTAGGGGCAATGGGCATAAACAAGCAAATTTAGAGTAGATGTGAGGAGGAATTTCTGCATGATGAGGCTGAGGAACAGGGGTGGCTGCCCCATCCCTGGAGGGGCTCAAGGCCAGGTTGGATGGGGCTTGGAGCCCCCAATCCAGCGGGAGGTGTCCCTGCTCATGGCAGGGGTGGGACTGGATGGGCCTTAAGGTCCCTTCTAACCCAAACTATTCCATGATTCTATGAATTCACTGCAGAGAAAACTGTCCCTTTGCCCCCAGTGTGTGCTCAGGTTCAGCATTAGGAGCACCCGAAGCCCGTTAGAGCGACCAGTGAAGTTTGCTCGTGGTGCACGTCACGGACGGGAACGTCAGGCTCTCTTTTCCAGCTACCTTGAACCACGAGCCGGCACGGAACAAAGCTTGCTGGAAAATGCAGATTCGATGCCATTTGTGACAATTAACTCCTCTAATTAACTTACACATATAAATGTGCTTGGAATGAAGACATTAAGTTGATTATCTAGAAAATTGCTACCTTGGTAATGCCACCTCTAAATATGCCAAGAATTAAGCTGCCCTGGTGGCATTGTTGTGTCACCGCAATCGAATGCTCACTGATGGAAGGCACCGCTTCCCTTTTTTTTGGCTAAATTTATCGTTTCATTTCAGAGAGCGGCAGCAACCGAGCCCAACTTGAGGTTGCTCCCACCTCCCGGAGAAAGACTCTCTCAATTGCAGCCAGGTTTTGGCTTCGTTATGGAAATACTCATTTTTAGAGCAGTGACAGTAGAAAAGTGATTGTAGTGACAGTTCCAAACTCATTCATAGACTTCCTTCCCTTCAGATGGGTTTGACGGTTCATTCTGCATCGTAGGGGGAGGCATATGTGTGTGTGCTGGAGAGAGCGAAACAGAACCCAGACCTGATGGCACGCTGCCACTCTTTGGGATCCAGGGGCTGAGAGTCTCCTTCAGCGCTCTGTCCATGCATGATTTCTGTAGCTGCCTTCTTTCCTCTGAAGACAGAAAGTCTGTCTATCTTTAGAATGAAAAGAGCCTCATTCAGGTGTTTTTAAGGAGTGCGTCATCCTTTCAGCTGTAACATGGACATGGCTGGGAACCACTGGTGTTTGCTGCTGGGGGAGGAACGTCTCTCTGTTGGCTGCAGGGACCTGGGGGTGTTGGTGACAGCGACTGAACATGAGCCAGCAGTGTGCCCAGGTGGCCAAGAAGGCCAATGGCATCTTGGCTTGGATCAGAAACAGTGTGACCAGCAGGGCCAGGGAGGTTCTTCTCCCTCTGGACTCAGCACTGGGGAGACC
>WAAB01021369.1:40319-59530 GCA_013389865.1 Piaya cayana
AGAGAGGTGTTCATACCCAGAACTCTTGATTTTGAGAGTGCAGAGCCAGAAGATTTCTCCGGTTTGATGCATGCGCTTGAGAAAGTGTGTCCCTCTCTTTTATGTTCATATAAAGTCTGGCTTGAAAATACACAGGTGATAAATGCTTCAGTATTTAACCGTGATTTACCTGCGGTGAGTGAAGGGAAAAATTATGCAAATAGGTCCTGAATCAGAGCAACGAGCCCCTTTATATTCCCCAGAAAATGTCAACGTATAATGTTTTATGAATTGCTCGCTCCCCTTTGAAAATAAAATATTTCTCCTTTAGATGTTGAGGATTATGCCTGAACATAAATCGCAGAGGAACGGTGGCCAGATTAATACGGTCCCCAAATGGCAGGAATTCATAAAGAAATGGGATTTGTGTTTGGAAGAGCCTCCCGGTGTTGGGACTTGCTCCAGATCATAGAATGATTTGGTTAGGAAAGGACCTTTACAGGTCACCCAGTGCAACCCCCCTGCGGGGACAGGGACACCTTCAACCAGATCAGGTTGCTCAAAGCCTCATCCGACACGGCCTTGAATGTTTCCAGGGATGGGGCTTCTACCACCTCTCTGGGCAACCTGGGCCAGGGTCTCCCCACCCTCAGCGTGAGAAATTTTGCCCTAAGATCCCGCTCCCATACTCATTTTGCAATTGGCATTATAATCAAGACAAGAAAAGCTCTTAAAACAGAGCTGGAATGAGAGTCCTGTTCATTTGTGTGTAGATAAAACTGATATTTCCAGAGGTGACAAAGCAATTCATGCAGAATTTCCACTTCTCTCATCTCCAGTGTTTTTTTCCTGGGCCTCTGTGGCCCTCAGAGGGGGCCAAACATCTGAGAAAACCACATTTCAGCCCATCACTTTGAATAATCCTGACCGAGTCATCAATTTAAATACCTAATTCCTATTAGCACTTTTCATCATGGCTCCTGAAAAGCTTTGATGAGGTTATGGCCATTTTCACCAAGAGGCCAAGCGAGTTCCTGTCACGCAGGATGATTCAGTGCTCCTCCCTCTGATAAACTGATTGCTTCTCACACGGAGCATTAGGAATTACTGTTTAAAGACCAGGAAAATGAACAAAACCCCAGAATAATCAGGACCTTCTCTGTAACGAGCTGCTCAGTATCAAGAAGCTGCTCTCTGTGATGTTTTACACTACATTAAAGAAGGATTTTTAAGTGTAAAAAGCCTCCTCAAGCTGCCTGCAGATCATTCAAAGACATGAGAAGGCACCAAATCCATTTTTCGTTATCCTTTTCATAGGATCACAGAATCATAGAATGGTTTGGGTGGGAAGGAGCTTCACAGCCATCCAGTCCCACCCCTGCCCTGGGCAGGGACACCTCCCACGGGATCAGGGGCTCCAAGCCTCATCCAGCCTGGCCTTGAGCCCCTCCAGGGATGGGGCAGCCACCACAGCTTCTCTGGGCAACCTGTTCCAGGGCCTCCTCATCCTCATCATGAAGAATTTCTTCCTGCTGCCTAATTTAAATCTTCCCCTCATCCCATTTAAATCCATTCCCCCTCATCCTATCACTCCAGGCCTGTGTAAAAAGTCCCTCCTGAGCTTTCCTGGAGCCCCTTTCCGAGCTAGGAGGCTGCTCCTAGGTGTGAACAACCCCTACTCTCATAGCAGAGATGCTCCAGCCCTCGGATCATCTCTGTGGCCTCCTCTGGACCTGTTCCAACAGTTTCATCTCCTTCTTATGTTGGGGATTCCTGAACAGGACTCACGAGAGCAGAGAAGAGAAGGAGAATCCCCTCCCTGGGCCCTCTGGCCTTCTCTTTGGAAGAGATGATATAAGGCAGGAGTGGACAATTCTTAACTCTCAGTCAAGAGTTGCTCTTTGCCTTCACCCGTGTGTGTGAGTTTGAAAAGCTGCTATTTGGCCTTTGCTGGAACCGCTTTTAAAAGGCTACGCAGAGATAAAAATCAATGGGAAATCAACGCAGCAGATGCTAAGTGACTGATAAAATGAAGTCCTTGATTGCAACCCAGAGACCTCTGGTGCAAAAAATAGCTCTGTGGCTCCTTCACAACAATACTTGGTAAATCAAATGGCGGAGAGAGAGATTGAGAACCTCATCACCGGCGTCCACTTTCTGGAGTTATCAGTAAAAACACCGTCTAATTTCTACTTGTTATTGTAATTCCACGGAACGTCCATTTAGGGGAAGAAAATACCTTCTACGAGGTGGATGCCCATCTCGATGGAATGCGGTCTGGCCAAATGAAATTATTCCCTAGAGATGATAGCCCCGAGACAGACAAAGAAACATCTATAAATCTTGGGAACCGCCATCCTTTCGCTTACGGCTTCATTAATGGAGCGATGGGCCCTGGAAGAGAAATTACCTTTTGTGCGGTTGCCATTAGCGGGTTCGTTGGCAATGAGCCTCCTGACCTCAGCCGGCGGCGAGGCAGTGGGCTGCGCGGGGAGTAATTATTGCCCCGATGCCTTTGGGTTTAAGGCAGAATGTAAAAAGTGAGTCCACTTAGCAGCCTTGAAGGTCACTAGGTTTTGCTGCCGGTGTGTGAAGCCTTAGAGAGGTTTTGTCACTGAAATGAAACCTGAAACATTGTTCTGTCTGTAAGAAGCGAGCGCTGCAGGCAGGGTGGTGTTTCCCACTTTTGATTACTCATATGCAGGCGGGGGGAACTTGGAGTCAGAGATAAGAAGCTAGAGAAGAAAAAGCTCTGGGGAGACCTTAGAGCAGCTTCCAGGACTGAAAGGGGCTCTGGGAGAGCTGGAGAGGTAGGATGGGGATAGAAACTGTGGGTAAAGCCTAAAAATAAGAAAGGATTTCTGATGTTTCACCTGGGAGCTGGACATCTGCTTCCCTTCGCTGCCATATTTCCTTGTTGTGAGGAGAGGAGAACGCGTGACCGGGAGGTTTGTACCTGCCCAAAGACGGCAGATGGAAGTCAATAAACCGATCTTGAGAGACCAGAGTTCCTACTCCGAACCCTCAGAGTTGCATGACTGGCTGCAACCTCTTCCTATTATATCTGCTTTCCTCCCTGCCACAAACTGTTTGGTTCACAAAGCTAAAATTACTGGAAGATACTGCAGAGAAATGAAGGTCTAATGATCTCCAATTTATTCTCAGCCCCGCTGGCAGTTTAGCCTTTTTAATTAGTTTGTGAGTTTCCTCTTTGGAAGACCACGGGCTCCAGATGGTAGGTGATCTCATCACCTCCCCATTGCAGGGGGTTTGGCTTATTTTTGCTTATCTCCAGCTCTCCCTTGTTCCAACGCAAGCAGGGTGAAATGGCAATTTGGGAAGAAAGGATTAACAAGAAGTGAAAAAAAGTCCAGCGGTAAAAATAGGCTGGAGACCTTCCCATCCAAGGGCAGGCTGGGAGAGCTGGGGTTGTTGAGCCTGGAGAAGAGAAGGCTCTGGGGAGACCTTGGAGCAGCTTCCAGTGCTGAAAGGGGCTCCAGGAAAGCTGGGGAGGGGCTCTGGAGCAGGGCGGGCAGGGAGAGGATGAAGGGGAACAGTTTTAAGCTGAAAGAGGGGAGATTGAGATGAGATTTTAGGCAGAAATGTTTTGCTGTGAGGGTGGGGAGGACCTGGCCCATGTTGCCCAGAGCTGCCCCATATCTGGAGGGGTTCGAGTTCAGGGCAAACTGAACCTGTGCTTGAACTCAAGCTTTTCTTTCCAGTGTTTACCAGGAATTCTTTGTCTCAGGCGTTCTGCCCACTGAACCCTTAATGCATAAAAAACCTAATTTCACATAAAGAAGGACTGTAAGGGGAGGAGCCTTTATTGCTAGAACTCGAGTATTACGTCCATTTGCTTTAAAACACGGAGCAGCCTCAGGACTCCCCTTGTCTCATCTATAGAAAAGGAGAACCACCGAGACCGAATTAACATGGATCACACAAATAGATCATTGCCCTGAGTCAGCACTGTCATCCTCTCCTGTGAGCACCCTTCCCAGTGGCAGATTCATGGTCCTCAGAGAAATTAGACTCAGTTGTGGATGGAATCTAATTTCATCCGTTGTCATTAAGCATCTGCAGGCCAGATTTGCTGTCCTACCCAGTTGTTATGAGTGGGAGAACGACGCTGCTGAAGAGCAGTTGATCATTCTGGGAAATTCCTTCTCAATTTCCCATGAAAAGTGGGAAAGAAGGGCTGACCTTGAGTGTTTTAGCGTTGCTGAGAGGATTTTCCTTTTAGGATGTGCCATGCTCTGGAGAGCTTGGCAGAGCCCACATAACCGTGGGGTCTCCTTTGGGTCAGGCAGGTTTAGGGGTTGCATTTCTCACGTCTGCTCGATGGTGCTCAGCCTCAGCATCACTCAGGAGATGCTGATAGCACCTATCAGCTGGTACAAAGCTTGCACAGATGGAATCTGAAGCGAATCCATCACTTCCCGGCAGACTTGCCAAGATCAACACTGGGAGGAATGCAGAGATGCTCTCCTGGTGGAACACACGTGACAGTCTTCACTGTGCTTTTCATTACCTAGGGATAATTCACATTCAAAGGTGAATCTCGATGATCCGGTGGGTCTCTTCCAACCTGGTTGTTCTATGATTCTTGGTGACAAAGTCAAGGCCGCGGTGCTGAGTGCTCAGAAATGATGGGTAGGTCCCGTTTTCTGTGTGAGGCTTTGGGTCAAGACCCTGCAGGACTCTATCTTGAGAAGAGCACGTCTTGAGCTCCTCCTTTGGAGCCAGGCAAGACACTGTTCTGTCCTTGCCCGAGCTCCCAGCTCTTTCCATATGGAGCATGGGTTAGTGTTTGATAGGAATCGTTGGGCTCAATGATCCAGTGGGTCTCTTCCAATCTGGTTATTCTGTGATTCTATGATTCTATCTTTTCAGAAATAGTGCAGACAGGCTCCAATAGAGAGTTACAGAGCTTGCTGCCTACTCATTGATTAACTAACTATACCAGCAGGGAGTTATGCTGGAGATGAAGAAACCCAACAATGAACAGTTCTCAATAGGGGGAAATTCTTCTTGCCCTTTCCTGCTATTGGTGATGCTATAAAAAGCCGGCTACCGGAGCACGTTCCCAGCCCAGCGCTGCCGTGAAGCGAGTTTGAGCTCATTTAATGTGTAAATGACAGCGAATCAGGAACTTCCCGCTGCTCCCAATGCTAACACTTCCCGTAATTTGCATGCTAAAATTCTGCTGATTTCAGATAGCTTTCCCAGGGCAGATTATTTGACATCCCGGCTGTATATGTTAGGGAATAAATTATTTTTGCCGTGTTCACAACTGATCACAGTCGTGAATTCTGATTTGCTGACGTTGAGGCCCAAACAAAAGCGCAGAACCTTGTCTAACGGTGCTATGAGAAAGGGTATTCAGGAAATATTAACAAGTTTCATATGGTAATTTATGTAAATACAAACCATAACTCAGTTGAAAAGATGCAGTTGAACCTATAGGAAGAGCCTGAAAGCCGAGGTTCTCATGACAAACCGTAAATTGAGACGTCGTCTTTACAACTTGTGCTCTCTGGTGTAGAACAAAGGAAGGAAAACCAGAAGTTTCACTTGAAAAAGGTGAAGCGTCTCCCAGTTTTGAGTTTAGGGTCTTCAGGGAGGGGTTTTTCCAGGATTATGAACAGAGCCTTTCAAGTCACGTTGTGTAGAATCATAGAATCACAGAATAACCAGGTTGGAAGAGACCCATCGGATCATCGAGTCCAACCATTCCTATCAAACACTAAACCATGTCCCTCAGGACCTCGTCTACTTGTGCTTTAAACACCTCCAGGGAAGGCGAATCAACCACCTCCCTGGGCAGCCTAGAAGAAACACTGCAGGACGATGCTGTGAGGTCCAGGCTGCTCTTCTCACACTGCTGAGAACCTCAGGTCCTGATGATCTTCTGATGCAGAATGGAGTGAAGACACCGGCCTTCGTTTGGTTCTGGGTTCCTTTATTAAGGTCATCCGCAACCTTCTCAGTGCCGGCTCCTCCATGTCCAGTCTGCCTGTTGCAAGGACCGTTTATTTTAATTAAAAGCTTATAATTAGTCAGCCCATAATCTGTCAGAGCTCTCACGCTGAGGCATAATTAATGAATTAAACCTCTACCTTGCAACTCGCACTCTACGCGTGCTTTCAAAACAAATCTGCACTTGTGTTTGAAGGGACGTAACAATAACAGCCCTTGGCACTGGGTGTTGCTGGAATAACCGTATTGTGCATTTATCAAGTGTCTTTCCTCAGAGGGTGTCCAAAGGGCAGCATTAAGATGTGTGTGTACTCAGCACCTTGTGAGATTGAGCCTCCAGCACACAATCAATATTTATAAATTATGCTTCGGCCTTAAAGCGATGTGGGACTTTCTGGGGGGTGTTAAGCTTTGTTTGGTTTCCAGTGGAAGCAGAATAGCAAAAGCTTGCGTCTCAGGAATCCTGGGAGCCAAATTAGCAATACTCAATAGTCAAAGACAAGCTCTTCTAAATAGCTCGGCTTCCAGTTTGGCACAAAAATAAGTGTTTGGATGGTCAGGTTGGCTTAACACATTGAGTCCAAGGCTTCACGGAAATTGCGCTTTCAGTTCTAGGAGATCTTTGGCTGGTGGGACTGCCAGCTCTTTCTGCAATTGAATAATGTTGAGATCAGAGAATGGGTTGGGTTTGAAAGGACTTTAAAGTCCATCCAGAGATTTAGGCTGGAGATGAGGAGGAATTTCTTCACCGAAGGGGTTGTCAAGCACTGGCAGAGGCTGCCCGGGGAGGTGGTTGAGTCCCCAGCCCTGCAGGGGTTTAAAGACGAGTAGATGTCGTACGCGGAGGCGTGGTCTGGTGGGGGTCTTAGCAGGGCTGGATCCATGGTTGGACTTGATTATCTTAAAAGTCTTTTCTAACCAAAACAACTCTGTGATTCAGTGAATATTCACAAACCCAAGTGGGAGTCGTCTGAGCGATGGAGCCCCGGGCAGCCCTGCTGCCACAGGCTGGTTCTCCGAGAGCTCGGGGCAGGTTGGAGTTGGAGGAAACCTGCAGCTCTAATTTCCTTTGCCTCTGTCCAGCATAAATCATCACGATTCCCTGAAGATGCCGCCCGTGCCTTCCACGGCTTGGAAGGCAGCCACCCACGTCCTTTCTGCCCCACTCCTCACCCAGCACTCCCACTGCCCTGTCAGTCATTGTGTGGTAACTAAAACTGGAGCCCTGGAGCCCCAGATATTATCGTGAGTCACCAGTTCAGCCAGGTCCTTTACGATTATTAATGATGAAATACTGAAGCCGGGCTGCTAACGANAGGGGAAAAAAAAAAAAAGAAGTAGCTTTTTTAAAGTGGTGGCGGGGAGGGTGGGGAAGCAACCGATTCTTCAAGCATCACTCAAAAACTCCGCTGTGATTTTCTCCCCTTTGTTCCGTCTTGTGCTAAACATGTTTGTGTCAGGCAAACAACCCACGTTAGATGGAATTTCACACCACTCAAAGCATCAGCGTTCCCAGCCCTAATATGTTCAAACATGCAACGTAATCCATCAAAAACCCCTGCAGACCTTGCACTTGCTTCCAGATTTATCTGTTTGAAGCCTCCCTCTCCGCGTACGCACAGAGCCAACCTTCTGTCGGTGAGGGTGGTTTTTTTTAATTTATTTGGAAACAGCAGACCAGATCCTCAGTCGGTGTGCGCTACCGCCGCTCCGCTGGCTCCGGGCCCGCGGATTTATCCTGGCAGAGGGGGCTTGCTGGTTGTTGGCTGGAGTCTGTGGCTGCAGGATTAACTGGGGGGGGTGCGTGTTGTTTAGGGTTTGTTCCAACTGCAGCTGAACTGGTGGTGAGACACTAGCCCAGGTTGCCCAGAGCAGGGGTGGCTGCCACATCCCTGGAGGGGTTCAAGGCCAAGTTGGATGGGGCTGGGAGCCCCTGATCCAGCAGGAGGTGTCCCTGCCCATGGCACCAGTGGCACTGGATGGGCTTTGAGGTCCCTTCCAACCCAAACCTCTCCATGATTCTCTGATTTTGCGTCATAACCCTCCTCGTGGTTGTTCGCAGCAGCTCTGGAAGGAGCCTGACCCACGGAGGGCAGCGCTGCTGCTGCTGCTGGGAGGGTTTTGCCAGCAAGGAGAAAACTAAACTGCAGAGGGAAAGGTTTTGTTTCATTTACAGAAGTTCATACAGACACATCGATAAACAACATCAAACCCACTCCAACAGGGAAGAAAAGCTGTACTTGATCAAGAACAGAAGAGCAGTGACTCCTCTGATGAGAACACTGAAATAGGTGGCATTAGGTTAATGTGGATATATTTACATTCGTTTAAAAAACAGATATTAACTATTAAAATATCATTTAAAGAGCAAAACTGCAGTAAAACACTTCCCTGCCTTCACTGAGGAGGTTTTGAAAGTGATCCTCAGCAAATTTTGAACCCCTTACACAAGGGGTTTCTGATTGAAGCAGCAGGAAATATTGTGGTGTGTTTATTTCTGTTTTTCACTGGAGGCTTCATTTTTGTCTCCAGACTCATTTTCCTAACCCAGCCTCCTCATCTCAGCTCATTTTTTTTCCCCAGCGCGCATCATCATCGCCACTCAGTGCTTACCAGTTTAGTGTATAAACACGGCAATTTCTGCAAATCAGAAAGCAAACCCATTAACAGTTGAAGTGGAACAGAAATTTGGAGTTCGTGATCATTAAAGAGCTCGGAAATGAATGAAAAAATAACTTTCCCCCTCCCTCAATCCAAACCAAAGCCGCCAAATAAAATACTCTGCTCAGCCACTGCAGAGGAAGGGTTTGCACCTCTCCAGATGTGATAATAATCATGATTGTTGAGTTGTCTGTTTTACCTATTGATCCGAGATGCCAGGCTAATAGTCAAGGTTTCTTCTCACTGCTTCGTGTAGTGGAAGGGAAGCAAAACTGGGTGAGGAATGTTGATGTTTACCTGCCCCTGCTGGGACAGGAGGATGATTCTACATCATCAGCCGTGTCCTGATCATGGAATGGTTTGAGTGGGAAGCCCTGAGCACAGGGCTCCAAGAGAGAGCTCAGAAGAGCAGCAGCATCGCCTCCCTCACCCTGCTGGTCACGCTGCTTTTGATGTCAGGGGTACATCCTAGTCCCCCCTTCCAAAGACGATGCCTCCTTCCCCTGTTTCAGTGCTCACATTTTGCATGGGGGGGTGTGCATGCGTTTAATTGCTCTCCAATGACAGCAGCAGTTTGCAGAAGCTTTCGTTAGCCTTTCAGCGAGGCTGCTGGTTCCCATGAACATGAAGGAGCAGAAGGGGCGTCGGGAGGAGAGGCAAAGGCTTTGTTGGCCTTGCTGCTTGTGTGAAAGATCGTACTTTGTGCTCAGAGGCCAGCTGTCTTCTCCCCTCTTTCCTTACAGCCTAGCAGCAACGTTCTTCACGCCTTCCTGCGAGCTCCTGCCAGACTCTCTCTGCGAGGGGGAGACGTGTTTGTCCTGGTGGTGCATATGCTCTTGCTGTTTCCTTGGGTGCTGCTGCCGGCTCACACGAGCCCTGGGACGCGCCAGGCGGCTCGTACCTACGGCGCACGAGCCAGAGCTGCGAACCCACTGGGCGTGACGGGAGGGATGAGCAGAGCTGTGGGGAGGAGATGGGACACATCGTGGAGCTGGGGAGGATCTGTGGCTCCACGCTGATGGGGTCGTGTGAGAGCAGCAGAAACTCCTCATCCATGCCGAGCAAATCTGCATTTGAACTACTGCTGCTGATTCTTAATCACCAGTTAAACAAATATCTGTTCAACATGTAGATTAGATAGACCAGTCCTTGTTTTGGGTTCAATAGTCCTATTTTCTATAAACTCCTTCCAAATCAGGACTCCCCAAGTTCATCCCCAGCGTGGCATGGGAGATCATAGAATGGTTTGGGTGGAAGGGACCTCAAAGCCCACCCAGTCCCACCTCCCACTGACTCAGGGGCTCCAAGCCCCATCCAACCTGGCCTTGAACCCCTCCAGGGATGGGGCAGCCACCCCTGCTCTGGGCAACCTGTTCCAGGGCCTCCCCACCCTCACAGCAAAAACATTTCTCCCTAAGATCTCATCTCAATCTCTCCTCTTTCAGCTCAAAACCATTCCCCCTTCTCCCCTCCCTGCCCTCCCTGATCCAGAGCTCCTCCCCAGCTTTCCTGGAGCCCCTTTCAGCACTGGAAAATGCTCCAAGGTCTCACCTGAGCTTTCTTTTCTCTAGATTGAACAACTCCAACACCGTTGGATGTTCCAGACATGTTTTGAATCCCTGACTTGGTAGGTCAGGGTAGGTAACACGGGGCTCAGGACCATAACTGTAGCACACTTCCATTTCCAAGCTCAAAAATTGCAGTTACATATTTCAATATGTGTGATTTAGGAAAATATGGTCCGTTCCATCTGCTTTGCATTAATTTGAATGACTGATTAAAAATACAGGTTGAAATATTGCAGCTACTAATAATTTCTCCACATGGCTAGCTCTTAATGGATGGAGAGAAAATAAAGAATAAGGCTTTTTATCAATTTTTGCAGGCAAGCTCTTGCCATAATCCCTTTATTTCTTAGAGAAATATGTTTGTTTATAGTAATTTTATTTGTTTAACAATTTCCTTCTTTTTCTTAATCGCTGCAGGAATTATTTCGTATTCTGGAAACATTTAAATTATCTTATTTTCTTATTAAAAATACCGTATGTTAATATTTTTCAAAGGCTCCTCTGTTTCCAGTGGGTTTGAGCCACTTCCCGAGCATCCCAGCCTGACAGGCTGGTGATGGCGGTCGTGCCTCGCGTCGCCCAGGAGACTCAGCTGACATTCAACCCCCAAGATAATAGATAATTTTCTCTAATTTCCCCTGGTGCATTGTTTCTCCTTGACCTGCTTTTATAGACTAGCTCGGCCGTTGACTCCTTGGCCTCATCCTCTGAATTGAACGCTGATAATGACAACATCATTCAAAGCAGCCCCCGACGATCAGCTCTGGTTAGCATCACGGCTTTATTGCTAAAAAAAAAAAAAAATGAGGAAGGGGGGAAAAAGCAGGGGAGCAGCGACTCAAGCGTGAGTTGTGAGCTCCTCTAATTGCCTGTTTGTTTGTTTTCGCAGACTGCAGGTGCTCAAAGTTACTGTTATCAATTAATTATTCTAATTTACGGAGCCTGTGTGGTAATTGCTGTTGAGTCATGCCTGCAGGTGTGTCCAAAGTCGTTGCTATAAAGTCAGGGAGCTGGGGATGTTGTGGTTGGTGCTGGTGAGGTGTTGGTTGTGGGTTAGGGTGTTTGTGTTTCTGCTGAGCAATCCAGCTCAGAGAGATGTTTCCTTGCATGAGAGAGTGTCTGAAAAGCGATTAGGAAGAGCTCGGTGTGTGGGGTCTAAGCCTTACGTGTTCCAACCAGCAATGATCCTTCTGCAGTGGAGCCCTCAAGGGCTGAACGTGTGCTCTGTGTTTGTGAATGAGGGTTTTCCATTTCTTTCAACTTGTTTGATGCACAAGGTATGTGATTTTACTTCTCTAACCCTCTCTAGTGTTGTTAGTCTTAGAGAAAGTGATTGAGAAGTGCTATAGGTTATACTCTAGGCCAGAGCTGAATGTCTCTATGAAGCATAATGTGGCATCTCATGGTTGGACTCGATGATCCTGGAGGTCTTTTCCAACCTAGGGATTCTGTGATCTGAAACAAACTGGGCACTGCTCCTAGGGGTCAGGCTGAGAGAATTGAGGGGTTTTTTTTGTCTCTTTTCTCCTTCCATTTTAGAAAGCGTGTGCCTATGCAAATATTCCACCAGCAGTTTGGTTTGGGAATCTCTAGGGATGAATGATGCTGTGTAAAATATGATTATCTTTTGTAATACATCTCTAGCTCATATCGCTGCGTGATTTTTAACTCCCCTCAAGTTCTGTAGCTAAGGAAATAAGCAGAATACTGAGCAGGGGAAGATAAGTTTCATTAACGACGACGTTGACATTGCATATATATCTTATAATTGCTACTCTAAAGGTGAAATCAATAGCTGCGCTTACACGAGGGCTGTGACATTTCCAAAAACTCCCACATACCATTTTTATTCGAGATGAATGTTTCTGAGAATCGGAAAGCTACTGTTTACATGAGTGATTGGCCTGATTTGCTGCATATTATTCATAAACCCGGGAAGGAAAAAAAAAATTAGATTTAGCTCCTTTCCTACAAAAGCACAGGCATTAGATTAGTGAAAGGAGGCAAACATAACAGATGAAAGCTATTAGAGCTGCCTTTGGTTCTGCTGATCTTGTTTGTTGAGTATTTCCAGTCTACTAGCTTGGAGAATCCATCTGCTCCTGACCTTCACCTTCCCACAAAATTTATTGCGCTCGGGTGGAGAAAAGGAGAATACGTTAAAAAACAAATCAAGGGGTGAAACGAGATCTCCGTTGCGTGTTTAGTAAACAGAGAGCTTGCTCTCGTTTTAGATGACATCTTCCAAATTTGTTAAGACAACAGGGTTTTAACAAGGTCGGCATAGGCCTGTGACAATCAGCTCTGAGATGAGTTGGATTCAACCAGGATTTGTTGCAATGCCCTAGCTGACAAGGAAATTCCTTGGAGGTGGCTGATGTGAAAGAAATGAGAAGTTGTGACTCTGCAAAGCTCTGAAGTGTGAAACCTTGTAGGCAGGACATGCTCTAGAACAGAGCTGCTCAGTTCCTAAAGGATGAGGGGGCTGGTGGGTGCAGGAGGAGGGAGAGTGTGTTAAAACAGCAAAGCTGAGATGTGGGGCAGTGCTGGTGCTCATCGAAGCTGTAGCTCAAAGGACACCCCTGAGATGGTCCTGAGTGACACTGGTGAGTGCGGAGGCCAGCGTAAGCTCAAGGCAATGAAGCCTGCAGTGTAATTAGTTTTCAGGTGTATTTAAAGTTGAGTGGCCACTCAATCTCCTCCTCTTTAGAGAAGGCAGCGATGTGGTCTCTAAGACTGGATCAAAAAAGGTGACTTCTGATTAAAGACTCGTGGTTCGTCAGGCAGTGTGGGGACAGGTTCAGATCTGCTGACCCACCTGCATTAGATGTAACCCCTTTTTGTCAAGCCCACGCTGTCAGTTGTTCCATCCGTCAGTCTTAGCTGCTTGAAACCACTCTTTAGCGCTTACATAAACACTATTGCTGCTATCAAAGACCTTGGAGCTCTTGTTCCTGTCTCTCCCTTTTTCTGGTAAATGTCATTGTTTCTTGTGTTGTGCGAATGCTGCAGGACGTTGTGTTCCAGTATTTCACAGGCAAGGTCAGAACATGATGACAAGAGGGATGTGCTCAGTACCACTGTTAAATGCAAGCTCTGGCTACCATGAACAGAGGAACAACAACTGCTGATTGGGAAGATGGAGAGGCAGGGAGATGCCGATATTAGCATTTGCCTCCTCTAGTAGGAGCTTTACATCTTCATTTTTAGCAGTGAAGCCCCTCTGATAGGTCTGTGTTTCTCCACCTCCTGCTGGGACAGCGTGTTACCCTCTGAAAAAGCAAGTGAAGCCTCAGTAACTTCCTCAGAGCAGGAGGTTTGGGTGGCACAGCTTTGATCCACGTTGATGCCAGCTCTGGCTCGAGTGTCTGGTGACAGACTCTGAACACAGATGACTTCAAATCACCTTTTACTTTTTCTCCTCTTCATTGTGAGCTGCTGGCGTTATCTTAGGAGGACACAGTATGTGATAGTGACAGTGAAGGAGGTCTGAGGGAGTCTGAGCTGTGTGTCAGGGAGACAGCACTGGCCCAGTCAGTGTTTAGCGAATCATTTCTGAAGTGAAAAGTCTTCCCTGATACAGAAAAGATTCTGTCTTAGAGGGTGAAGGCACTGAGCAGAAGGAAGCTTTGGCATCTAGGAACTCAAATCAGTCTACTAATTTCTTTAGTAACAGAAAGGCTGAGTTCTGGTCAAGGAGACGTGGTCTGACTTCTTTGGAATTGAAGCTGTAACATCTCACCTGGTTTGCAGAGGCCTCTGTAGGTGGCTCTGTCAGCATCAATCCTGCTCAGACCTCGCTGGAGGAGTATCTTGTATGTTCTGGATGACCTTGAGACCTTCTCATTACCCACAGAACCTCCCCCTGGCTGAGTCATGACCTGGACTCTTCAGTATTTGCATTTAGGAGTCTAGGGAGAAAGCTTTTGGATGGAATTGAAGTATCTGAGATAAAACAATTGAGTTCCTGCAACTCCTTCACCTTTAGGGACAGTGATCCTGGAGATTGGGAGGGAGTGTGAACGCTCGGAGAGGGCACAGCACGTTTGTATGTGCAAAATGATAGATACCAGTGCAAGAGCTGATTTGGTGGTGGCTGTGGTGTCTTTTTGTGTTTCTTGATGTCTTGACAAATCCAAGTAGACTGTGATGATGAGGAAATAATGTCCAGGTAACTGCAGCTCCTTGTGCCTCGTCTGGCTGTTTGGCTCCTCTGGCCAAAGCCCTTTCAGGCCGTCTCTCTCTTTAACCACCTCCCTCTGCTGAATTAAATTCCGTGCCCTGACCGTGATGCTTTCAAAAGCTCCGAGTCAATTCTTCAATCACTCGGCATTCTTAGCTGCGATTAAAAACACATGTCCCCTAATTAAGCTAATGAGAAATTGTTAATTGGCACAAAGCCCCCCCTCGGAGTATGCTTGTTAATGTCACCATCGCTTTGACAGGAGGGGGGGAGGGTAGATGGAGGGCAGAGGGTGGTGTTGGAGCTCAGAATTGGATTTGTGGGGGCAGGTGGGGTGTGCATGGTGAGAAGAGGGGGGACATGGCTGGGGGGGGGCAGCAGGGGGGAAACAGGGTTAAGTTAGAGCTGGTCTCTTCATGCTTCCTCATCAAAACATTGCATCTTGCTTGAGTTGTGAAAGGGAGATTAAACAATTAATGACGGGATCTCTTGTTTTTCCAGCTTCATCTTTAATTTTAGGAAAAAGAGCAAGGTAGAGCCAATGGCTGCTAAGAGCAGTTTGTGCTCAGAGAAGCACCCGCTTGGTTTTTCCTAAGGAAAAGGTTAAGTTTTACTTTATTATCGCTCGTGGACAGAAATGACTCGGAAGATTCTGTGCAGATCAAACCCCTGTCAAGGTAAATGGCTCTGCAGACACCTGGGGACTGTCATTTCCTCGAGGAAAAGCCTGCAGTCAATGAGCTCGCTGAAAGTTCAGGAGATGCTTCTCTTCATCAATGTTTTCCTGAGAAAAGAGTGTGTCTTGTCACCAGAGCCTGGAAACCCTGTACTAAATTAGATTTTTTTTTGACAGAAATGAAAGCTTTTGAACATGACAGGTTGAAAATATTCAGCATCCCTGGCTAGGGTTTTCAGAGTCCTGTTAGAAATATTGTTCTCCTTGTGGATAACAGCAAACCCGCTGTGAGGATTCATCTGGTTTGAGCAGAGCGCTGTCAGGAGGGGCTGTGAAGGGCTGCGGGCTCTCCAGAGAGGCAGAGCGGAGTCTAACGGAGCCACTGGCTCTGCTGCCTGGTCAGTCGGTGAATTGCTTTGGTGCAGGGTCTGGAGGAATCTGCGTCGAGAGGTGAGGGTTGATGCTGTAAGCGGAGCAGTGGGAAAATCCCTTTGCAGGGAAGGCAGGAGGATGCTGGCTCTGGTTGGTTGCTTGGGTTGTTCTCGCTACAGACAAAAGCAACGTGCCAGGTATGGGAACAGGAAAGTGTGAGAGGGGAGAGGCATCAGAAACAATCCTGGTGGTGTCAGCCTGCAGGCTGTGCCAGAGAAATCCAGGGTCACAGCTCCTTCCTCCCTCCCTTCTCATCAAGGCCAGACTGCATCTGGCCGGGTACCTGTGGTTTCCAATGATGCTCAGGCAAGGTCTGAAGCCCCACGTTCCTAATCCTCCTCAGATCCCGGAGGGACATTCAAAGAGTTAATTGCGGTGCTTGGATACAGAGCTCAGCTCCTCTCAGTGGATGAAGGAATCCCAGTCCTGGCACGGTGCTCGCTGCCATATGCAGCCGCGCTCGTGGTATTTTCCATCATCATTTTTCTTCCCTGCGTGTTCATGTGAGGCATTCCTGTTCCAAGCTCGTGTTCTGTCCAACACGCTACCCAGGCTGTAGTTGCCTCTGCTAAACGAATGTTTGCTAATAATGCCTTTCCGTCTGGATGCTCATCATATCTGCGAAGCGGATTTGTCGTTTCTTCCATCCCATTTCCATTAGATCGTAAATAGCAGACAGATTGGAACCCCACACTGTCCTGCAAATCGTCAATCGCTGTTTTGTCCACACTGCCTTTTATTGAGGTATAATAAAAGATGCTCTTTTCAGATCCTCCCCTGCAACGGGTAGAGCCCGAATGATGTGCTGAGCGTGTGTCGCTGGCAGTGAAACATAAACATCTCACCTCACAGTCCTGGTCTGGTCTACAAGCTGCAGAGAGGAGAGGAAGAGATGAAATGGTGAAGCTGCCCTGCTTTTATCAGTTGCTCGTATTCTGGTACTTCAGGTCGAAGTCTTCCTAAGCAAAATCTATCACTTTCATGCCAGATGCAATCTCCTATTTCTCTCCATGGCTGGATGCACAACCTTCAAGAGCCACAACTTGCTGTACTCTCAGATCTTTTGACAGATGCAAGGTACTATTTTGATTACTTCTGCACAGCTGAGCAGGGCACAAATCCTGAGGTGGAGAGGAGAGTGGGTTGAGCAAGTGCGGTTATGCTGCTTGTCAGCTAATCCTATTTTTAGCACTTACGCTCTCTCTCATTCGAAGTCTATGGAATATTGCAAGTACTGTGATATGGAAAATACTGTAATTCATGCGTTTTCCTGTGTGCCCAGTTCCCAGGGTTGCACAAGCGTGTCTGTGCCCAGGAGATGGAGAGCCCTGAGGGAAAAGGCATAGTTGGCCTGTTAAGTTGTTTATCAGAGCTTTGTTTCTTTGCTATTGTGACCCCTGCTTGCAGATTTAGAAGCTCTTAGGATCAGAACTGCATCTGGTTAGTTGTTTGGGTGCTGTGGGTTGCTGGAAACAGAAGGGAATGTGGGCAGTGGAGGGGACAGGGTGTGAGGAGGAGTGTGAGAACTCTCTGCAGTGAAGCCAGGAGGAAGCAGGGCTATGACGCTGTTAGGTCTGAGAGCTCCTCTGGATATCGATCTCCACAGGGAAATGGGAAAGGACGTCTCAGATGGTTTTAGTACATTATCTAAACTACAACTCTGAGAGGTACTGATCTGAGAGACCACATCCTCGTTACACCTGCTGATACCCCAGCTGGCAACATATCTCAAACCCCACACAGCCGACAGATTTGTCAGCAGATCCAGCCTGTTCTTTCTAGGGTGATAAGGGTGCCACTCTCTGGATCACTCAAGGAGAGGCGTCTCAGAGAGGCAGAGAAAAGCTCATATTTCTGTTCACTGAGGTGTTGCTGACACAATTTAGCATGCGGTATCCAGCTCATTTAGGATTCAGCGCCGACTTCATCCGCATCATAAAGTGGATCCTGTTTTACAATTCCCTTGAACATTCTTTAAATGACGGCATCTGAAAACAAGCAGCACAGTTTGTATGTTGGAATTTGGCTTCCAAAATGAATTCTTATACGGTTTAATCCAGGATATCAGTCAGACATGTATGAACAGAGGGTCTGTGGTGATTGAGGACTGGAAAGGAATCGTTTTAGTGAGGCTTCTGCTGGCTTGAGCCAAGATGCAGGTGTCTGTGCTGGAGTTTGACTGGATGATTCTTGTGGTTTTTTCAGACCTTGATGATTCTGTGATTCATTTTTGAAAGATCAAAATTTTTCTTGGGAAGAAATCTGTTATTGTGAAACTCAGGTCTATACTGGAATTCCTGTTTTAAGACAAAATAAACACAAGTAATTATCTATTGCTGGGGAACAAGAATTCAGAGGAGGTTCTTCCATTGCTCATGGTTTAGTGTTTGGTGGGAATGGTTGGACTCGATGATCCGATGGGTCTCTTCCAACCTGGTGATTCTGTGACTCTCATTGGGTTGTAGAAACTTTACCTGTGCTTTTATACGGTATTTTAGTTTCCCCTCCGGGGTGGATTTTGTGATCGCAAAAATTTCAGGCCACTTGGAGTCAGAACAGGGGAACTAGAGTGTTATTTCCAAATTGTTTATGACACACGAAAACATACCCTACCCAGCTCCTCTTGGGAAAGCTTCACCATGGATCACCTTGTGGAGTAATTATTGTTTCTTATGGGTTTTCTTATCACTTTTTTTCTTCTCTTACTGGGGATTTCAATTGTCCCAACCATGTGGAAATGGGATTTCAGGCTGGGTGCCTGGCTTGCTCTTGTAATTCTGCTCTGTGCCTGGTTATCGTGTATCCAGTGCTGCCGTTTCCTTGGCTTGTGATCTTGGCCTCAAAGCAGATGCATGGAGATTTACTCCACATTCCATTTGTAACTCAGTTTAGAACTTTGCCTGTTTTAATAATTCAGAGACAAACGGGTTTTTGGTGTAACACAATCTCAGTTGCAAGAACACCAGCCGTTACCCAGCGATTGCTCATCTGTGACTCAATAAATGATGGAGAAGTGCAGGTTACGGTGACTCTGCCGAAGCAGGTGTGTGCGAGAGCTCTAAGTACAGATCTCTTCTGACGCCGCCTTTATAAATTATTTGCTGGGACTTTCAGCTCTGGGCTGTGAAAAGCAGTCTTTACGCCGAGATAAAGCGAAAACACTTTCATGGTAATAGTTTGTTTTAAAATGAGTTTTACATCTCATCTATTATGAAACGTGAAGGTGCGCTTCCAGCTACCTGTGAGATGCAGGCAGGCAGGAGCGAGCAACAACAAAGACCTGCTTTCCATAATTTTCAATCAGTGTGTGCAAGACTTTTATTTTTTTAAAATTTTTTTTTCCTACTTTCAAGACTGCTGGCGTGGCAGATCCCTGACAGAGCAGCCGTGGCCGCTCGATGCAGCCCATGGTCACAGTGCTTCGTGGAGCTGAGATGTTTGGGGATACTCTCCCCTCTGCTTTCTATGCTGAAATGGCATCAAATATTGACACGTGCTCTGCTGGTAAGAATCCAGCAAGAGTAGGAACATGTATAGTAATGGAGTCCCTGTAGCAAGAGTCTGAACTCATCTAAACAGCATCTGTTTGGCCTGGGAACCCTCTGTAAAGTTGCTGCTGATTATTGGTGATGTTTTTTGGGTTTTTTTAAAGACTATGCAGATTGAAGTCTTCATATGTTACTGCTTCACATGCTTTTGAGATGAACTCCGAGTCCTTCATTTGAACTTACTC
>WAAB01021370.1:0-40381 GCA_013389865.1 Piaya cayana
GGGTCCTGGTCAGGTTATTAGGGGTCCCAGCCAGCTTGGAGGTCCTGGTCAGTTTGGGGGTCCTGGTCAGGATAGGGGGTCCCAGTCTGGAGAGGGGGTCCTGGTCTGGATAGGGGGGTTCCTAGTGAGGTTGGGGGTTCCTGGCCAGGTTAGGGGTCCCAGTCAGGCTGGTGATCCTGGTCTGGTTATTGGGATCCTGGTCTGGTTATTAGGGTCCTGGTCAGCTTGAAGATCTTGGTCAGGATAGAGGATCCTGGTCAGAATAGGGCGTCCTGGTCAGCTTGGGGGTCCCAGTCAGGCTGGGGTCCTGGTCTGGTTATTAGGGTCCTGGTCAGCTTGGGGGTTCCTGGCCAGGTTAGGGGTCCCAGTCAGGCTGGGGATCCTGGTCAGAACAGGGGGTCCTGGAGGGGTCCTGGTCAGGCTGATGAGGTCTCAAGGTGGGGGTCCTGGTGAGGCTGGGGGCTCCTGGCCAGATGGGGGGAGGGCGGTTGGGGTAGGTGATACCGGTTGGTGGGGGGGGTCCTGGTCAGCATTGGGGGGTACTCATCAGGATCGGAGGGATCTTGGTCAAGGTGGGAGTCTTGGCCAGGCTGGAGGTCTCGGTCAGAGTGGGGGTCCCCAATGAGGCTGGGGGGTGGTCCTGGCCAGGCTGAGGGTCCCAAGTCGGGTTTCCAGCTCGGAGTGTGTCATCCCCCCACAATCTGGGTGTGTGGAGGGGCTGCTGGGGGTCACCACTCCTGTCGGGGCCATCCCTGCTGCTGCCCCCCATTCCTGAGCCCCTGCAGCCCCCCGGGGCACTGACTGCAGGACTTCATGCTCCTGAGAGGATCCTACTGGTCCTGCTTCACCGCAAGAACTTTTGAGGCTCTCAGGGTGTGGGGACATCATTCCTCCTCTGGTTGCCAAGGGTTAATCCCATCCCAGCCTTCCCCGGGATGGGCACCAGATGCTGAAAGGAGAAGGAGCTGGAAATCCCTTCTCTAAACAAGGGTCCTGGTGCTCAGCTCTGCTCTCCACCACCCTCCAACCACCAGCCAACACCCAGCGGCTGCCGCATTCCTGCGCTGGGGTCCCAGCACCCCGAGTCCTGCTGGACGCAGCCCCGCTGTGGCCTCCTTGCTGGGGGCGCTGGACGTGGCCATGGTTGACCTGGAGGTGCTGGGGACCACGGCACTGGAACCGCTGCCCAGGGAGCTGGTGGGGCCTGGGGGGCTTTAAAAGCCAGAGAGACGAGGTGCTGGGGGATCTGCTTCAGCAGTGAACAGGGATGGTTGGATTCATAGAATCATAGAATCACCAGGTTGGAAGAGACCCACAGGATCATGGAGTCCAACCATTCCCATCAATCACTAACCCATGTCCCTCAGCACCGCGTCCACCCGTCCCTTAAACTCCTCCAGGGAAGGTGACTCAACCCCCTCCCTGGGCAGCCTCTGACACTGCCCAATCACCCTTTCTGGGAAATATTTTTTCCTAATGTCCAGCCTGACCCTCCCCTGGTGGAGCTTGAGGCCATTCCCTCTCGTCCTGTCCCCTATCCCTTGGGAGAAGAGCCCAGCTCCCTCCTCTCCACAACCTCCTCTCAGGCAGTTGCAGAGAGCAATGAGGTCTCCCCTCAGCCTNCCAGAGGGAGAAGAACCTCCCTGGCCCTGCTGGCCACGCCGGGTCTGATCCAAGCCAAGATGCCATTGGCCTTCTTGATTCCATGATCTCAAAGGTCTTTTCTGGCCAAACAAGCATACGTGGTTGGACTTGATGATCCAGTGGGTCCTTTCCAACCTAGTGATTCTATGATTTCTGTACCTGGGAAGGATCCAGATGGATTCCCACCAGCCACTCTACAGCTTTTTGCCTGCTGGTTTCCCCATCCACAGGGGGAACATCCCACAGGACAAACCAGAGCTGCCCAGTGCCCTTCAGAGCAGTGTTTGAGCAGCAGCTCAGCTTTCCCGAGGAGCTTTGGAGCTATGAAAGCTCCACAAACCTTGAACCCTGGTGGAAATCCAATCCAAATCAAGAGCAACCTGATCCAGTGAGTGGAATTGGATGGGCTTTAATGTCCCTTCTGACCCAAACTATTCCATGATTCTATGAAATATATTGATTTAAATACATTTAGTTTATTTATTATAAATAATAACGCAGTGCCAAGGCACCATTGTGCTGGGGAAGAGTCCTTCGAAGCAGCTCTGGGGCTGTTCTGAAGGATGTGGAGACATTTGGAGCTTTAGGGCTTTTCTGGAGCAGTTTTGAAGAGGTTGGAGAGGTCTCAACCCCTTTGGGGATCTTTCCTGAGGTTGTGCAGAAGCATCCGTGTGCTTCCAAGCAGCTCCGAGTACTCTGATGAGTGTCAGAGCAGCTTGGGAGCAGCACGGAGCTGGTTTAAGGTTGCTTTTCCCCTCTTTGGTGTCATTCAGAGTTGGGGGGTTTGGGGGTTTTGAACTGTTTGGAGAAGTTTAGGGGCGTTACCGAACCAAGAGTGGCGATGGGAAGGGCTGGAGGAGCTCCAGGGGCCTCGTGGAGGGCGTTCGAGCACTTGAGGCATTTCACAGCCTGGCAGAGGAGGCCTAGAGTGCTTCAGAGCTACTACAAGGTGGGTGGGTTTTTTAATGACCCATTTTGAGCTATTTCAAGGAGTTTTCGAAGAGTTTAGAGGACTTTTAAGAGCTACTCTGAGCCCCTCCAAGCAGTTTCAGTATCTTGGTGACTTTTAGGGCTGGTTTGAGGAGCCTGAGAGCTATTTGAGCAATGCAAGTGCTGTGGCGCTGCCCAAAGGGAATGGTTTGGGTTGGAAGGGACCCCAAAGCCCACCCAGTCCCACCCTGGCCCTNTGCCCTCCCTGATCCAGAGCCCCTCCCCAGCTTTCCTGGAGCCCCTTTCAGCACTAGAAGCTGCTCTAAGGTCTCCCCAGAACCTTCTCCTCTCCAGGCTGCACAACCCCAGCTCTCTCAGCCTGGCCTCATACAGCAGGTGCTCCAGCTTTCTAGAAATCTTGGTCCTTTGAGGGGTACAGGACAGTTTTGAGCCCTATAGAGGTGTTCTAGAGTGGCTCAGAGAAGGATGAATTATAGAATCATGGTCTCATACGTGTCCTGTGTTGAAAAGGACCCACAAGGATCATCGAGTCCAACTGTTGTCCCTGCACAGGACAACCCCAACATTCACCTGGGGTGTTTTCCAGAGCAAACAGCACGACAGCAGCATTGCCCAGCACCCCAAGCTCTCTGCAGCAGCTCCGGGTGCTTCCAGGGTCCTCAGAAGAGTTGAGAGCAAGAGCCTGGAGTCATCTGGAGGCACTGCAGGAGCTGAGGGGGGATTTTGCAGGCTGGAGCCCTTTGGGGCAGCTTACAGGAGCGGGGAGGAGGTGGGTGCAGCTTAAAGAGGTGTGGAGCAGCTTAGCTGGGTGGTTCAGAGCATTTAAGGGATTTTTGGAGAGGTTCGGCAGCCGAGGGCTTGGAGAGGGTTTAGCGGGGGACAGGAACAGGGAAGCCTCTGGGACGTCCCCAGAGCAAACCCTGAGCAAGTCCCTGGTGGGGCTGAGCCACAGCCCCCAGAGCTCCCCAGAAAGGGGGTCTCAGCCAGGCTGGGGACATCTTGGTTAAGCTGGGGGGTCCTGGTCAGACAAGGGGGTCCAGACCAGGCTGTGGAGGGTCTCGATCAGACAAGATGATCCCAGTCAGGCTGGGGGTTTCCTGGTCAGGTTGGGGCTCTGGGCCAGGCTGGAGGACACCTGGGGGACACTAGGTGAGCTCCACAGGTCCCTCACCCCACCTGGACCCCTCCAGGACAGGGATGGGTGACTCCTCCCCACTCCCCACCTGCAGGGCTCGGCTGGTGGGGAGGGTTCGTCTCCCTCCTCAATCCACAACCCCCCAAACCCAAGACCCTCTTTGGGGCCAGGACATTCCCACTCCAGTCCAGCCCCTCGGCATGGACGCTCGGAGCTTCCCTTGCAGAAAGAACCTCTCTGGGCAGGAATAGTAACAGCTTTTAATCCAACAAGAATTGATACATCAGTTAAGACAATACTGTTTTTGCCTCTGTTGGGGGGGATTCCTTCACATACCGGTGGGGAAAGAGGAACCTTGTAGGGAAGAACAGTTTCTGGGCTGGTTCTTTTCCTTTTCCATAGGGCCTTTAAAGCATGGTGAATGTGCAAGTCAGTGCTTTGTTTGCTTAATATTTTTTTCCCGGTGCTTATTTACAGTTACAGTACCTCTTTGTGAGCGACAGGAAAAAAAAAAAAAAGACGAGTGTTTGAACCAGGGATCCATGATCCCAAGTCGAGAAAGGCAGATCTCCCATATTTATATATTTATACATATATATATATATATATGCTTTTTGTGTATACACAGATACATTTCTCTCTTCTTTAAAGTATTAAAAAAATGATCAACCTTCATTCTATAAAAATACCTACTCTACAAGATAGAAAAATTTTCCCTCTCTAAGTATACACTGATTTACACCCAAAACTTCTCTGGAAATGTACATTACGTGGCTTCTTCCCGCCGACTCGGGGCAGGGAGGGGAGTGGATGCCGGGGACGGGAAGGGGTCCGGGAGTGCTTGGTGCTCCCCTCGCCTCACCCAAGGGTTTTGGGGCTCAAGGCCACGGGGTTTGAGCACCCAGAGGCGAAGTGTTTCGAAAGGAGGGGGAGAGGGAGGGTGAAGGCAGCCGCCACCTCTCCCGGCACAAACGGCGCGTGGGCTGCTCTGCCAGGAAAGCGTTTTGGGGAGACGTGGCCCCCTCACTGCACCGGCGGCCGAGGGATCGCTGTGGCTTACGTGTTCAGGCCACTCGGGCACTTCTAAAACCTGGCAAGCAGGAAAAAGAACCGCTTTTCGGGGGCCTGAGGTACTGAGTGAAGCTGGATCCTTGGGAAGCTGCTGGCTGCCTCCTCCCGGGAGCCAGAGGAACGGGGTGGTGGAAGCGGCCGCTCCCCAGGTTGATGCTCCACCGCGGCCACTCGTGCCAGCGAGCCCGAAGCTGTCTGGTGCAAACATGGCTTTTGTTTCCCAGGGAGCTGCTGTTGGATCCTCTGCTCTCCTCTCCCCCACCGCACCGAGAGTTCAGCCGGGGGCTGAGAAGTGAGAGCTGCTGCTCCATTTCCTAGGGCGAAGGCAGGGAAAGGTGGCCGGAGCAGGCTCTCCCTCCAGGGCTGCAGCTATCACCAGCAGAGCCCTGCTCCGGGTGGGAATGGCACAGTCCCCAGGCCAGGGACCTTGGGAGGTGACGTGGAGGGCTCAGCCCTCTCCGCTGCGGCTCCGTGCCCCTGCGCCGCGCCAGGCAAGCCAAGCTAGGATGGGGCGAGGCGGCCAGGATCAGCCTCCAGTGCAAGTTGAAGAGTCGCAGCCTTTCCCCGGTCCCTGCAGGCTGGACAGACAGCACCCGTGTGTCCGACCTCTCCTCTAAGAGCTCAGCAGGCGCCCGCAGAGCCCGTGGCAGAGCCGGGAGCGGGGAAGAGGGCGGCGGGGCCGACGGTTGTGAGCCACGGACAGCGAAAATAAATAAGGAGGCAGGTGACAAAGTGCGCTTATGCCCTGTCCCGAAGGCAGCCGCTCGCCTGCCTCTTTCTGTGAGGGAGAGAGGAGCTAGGGAGCTCCCTGCACACAACCCCTCCCTGAGCAGAAGCGGCAGGGCAAGGATTAACTGCGCCAGCTGAATGAGGACATTTGCATTAAGTTAATTAAAAAAACACCTCTACAAGTCCGGGACGCGTTTCCCTCTTTCCCAGCTCTGCCCCAGCGAGTGAGTGTGTCAGGGACACTTTGGCAAAGCGTTTACTGGGGCTGGACAGGGCAGGAAGGGAAAATGTCAGCACCGCTTATTCCTTCTCCGTCCCGTTATCCCACAGTTGAGAGAAACCCTCTCCTTACAGCTCCTGCTGGCACCCTGTGCGCCGCTGTCAGAACAGTTCCCAGCTTCACGGGCAGCGGGGCCGACGCGGGTCCGTCCTCCAGCTGTCTGGTGCCTGGGTTCCTTCTCCAGGTTCCCTTTCACCCCTCAGAACCAGAAGGGTTTCAAAATAGCACAGTAAGACAACGAAGCCTTGCTGCTGGTTTTCTTTTTCCCTGGTCCGCTGGCTAATTCACCCACCGGTCTGACGCGATGCTTCCTTGTGCCTTCATCAAGAGCAAAGACGTTTTGAGTCCCTCTTTATCCTCTCAGAGCACCAAATCCACACCCATCGACGAGCGTGCAGCCGGTGGCTCTCGGCTGCTCTTACTTCACTTCCAAGATGGAGGGATTCGTCTCCATGATGGCCACGATGATCCTGTCGATGTAATCCTGCAGGCGAAAGTTGATCTCCTCTTGCTTCTGAATCGCTTCCATGAGCTGCAAAGGAGGAAGAGAGGGAGTGAGACGTCCCTGCTTGCTGCTGCCCAGAGACCAGTGAGGCTTCTTGTGTCTCTGTGCACCCGCAGAGATTACGCCATTGCTCTTTCTGTTCCTGCCCAGGTAGGAATGCTTCACAGCAGGGCTGCCAGGGACCAGATGGGTCACAGGTGATTCCCGCAGGCTCTGGAACACCCAGCTGAGCCCCCTGCTCCTGCCCTGCAGGACACCCTTATGCCCACTGGGTCTACCCTGACAGCTGCTCCCGTATCCTCAACAAAGGGCTGTGATTTCACATCATATCCCTCAGCTTGGGAAGGACACGGAGCTGTTGGAGCGAGGCCAGAGGAGCTCATGGAGATGATCTGAGGGCTGGAGAACCTCCTGTATGAGGACAGGCTGAGGGAGTTGAGGTTGTTCTCCCTGGAGAAGGAAAGGCTCCAGGGCGACCTCAGAGCAACTTCCAGTACTAAAAAGGACTTTGGGAAAGCTGGGGAGAGGCCCTTGATCAGGGAGGGCAGGACGAGGGGGATGGTTTTCAGCTGCAAGAGGGGAGATGGAGATGAGATCTTAAGGAGAAATGTTTTGCTGTGAGGGTGGGGAGGCCCTGGCCCAGGTTTCCCAGAGCAGGGGTGGCTGCCCCATCCCTGGAGGGGTTCAAGGCCAGGTTGGATGGGGCTTGGAGACCCTGATCCCGTGGGAGGTAGAACTGGATGGGCTTGGAGGTCTCTTCCAACCCAAACCATTCCATGATCCCCAGGTCTCCAAACCACGCAGGTGGGTGCCAGGGGCGCAGGCATGGGAGGCTGAACCCCCTGCTAGAGGAGCAGGCGCTGGTACCTCTGGGGCTCCCCCAGCCTCTCCCTGTCCTTGAGCAGCTCTGGCCCAAGATGAGGTGTTGCCCTCAGCTGCTGGCCCTGCTCACTCCTCTCCTTCCTCGGGTTCCCAGCCAGATGGGACCTTGGTGAGAGCAGGGAGCATCACATCACCCTTTGACCCCCCTAAACACGTGTGCTCTGCCATTACACTTCCCAGGGTGTGAGCGATACCCAGACAGGCAGCCTCGTGCACCAGCATGTGGGATGCAGCCATGAAGCCGGGCACACACGTGCCACAGAGCCAAGATCCCTTTCGAGAGCAGTTTAAAGGCAGCTACAGGCAGATAAACACACCCTGCGCTCCTTGGTCTGTCCCAGAAAGAGGAAGGAATGACAGGGCAGGCAAAGCAGAGCTGCCAGGATCAGCAAACTAGAAGCGAGCAGCTTCCCCTGTTCCCAGCACAGAGGGCTGGCAGGCAGGGTAAGCCCTGCAAGCTCTCCAAGGAGGCGTGTGGATATTTCTTTGTTCCCAAGAGCTTTTGAGTGGATTTTGAGAGTGACCTGCAGCACAGACAGGGACACAGCAGTTTCTCCCATGCCCTCGGTCGGTTGAGGGGAGAGAAGCACCAGCCCTTTCCATGTTCGCGGTACCCGGTGGCACGTACCTCGTCTCTGGAGACTGAACTGATCTCTGCTGCCAGGGATTCAGAGAAGGAGGCTGAGAAGAGGTTCTTGGCTCCCTGGATGCTCAAGTTAATGATCTGCCCGTTCAGTTCATCGTTCTGCTCCTTAAGGCTCCTGTTATCCTGTTCACAACAGACCAACATCAGATGCTGCCAAAGCTGGTGGTGCCCCAAGAACAGAAGTGGCCTGGGAAGGGAGGGGCACTCATCCTAACCAGTAGCTCCCACAGCGTTGGGAACAGCACTCTGTCTCCCGACTCCAGTTTGGCAGAGCCTGGAAAACCAGTGGAAATCTGGGAGGTGCTTGGGAGATCCAGGGGACACAGCATAGAGAGGGACTCTTTGGTGTACACGCTGTCCTGTGGAGAAAGGAGCCAACCTTCCCCCAGGACAGGGCAGCAAGAAAGCGACGGGCTGATGGGTCCATGGTCAGGAGCCCCCTGGTCCCCACTGAGCACTCCTCCGTGTCAGGGAATCTGCATCTTCTTTTGCTGACCAAGTAGCCGAGATGCTTCCCTCCCTTCCCAGCCCTGCGTACCTGCTTGAGCTGCTTGATCTCTTGCTCCAGTTCAGTCTCCCGCGTCCTGCTGTTGTACTCCTGGAGCCCCATGCTGCTGCTCCTGCCCCTTCGTTGCTCAGCTTCCAGTTTAAAGAGCTGCAAGTGCTCGAGCTGCTTCCTGAGGTCCTCAATGAGCTGCAGCACAAGAGAAGGAGACTACTGAGTGCTGCATCGCCTGCGAGTCTGGCAGATCGCACTGGTCACGGCTGGTGTGACAGATGGGCTGGTCCTCCAGATGGGAGCAACCCTATCGACTGCAGGATTAACAGACCCTGTCTGGGGGTTCACATGGCTTCTCCTTCCTCCGTGCCTCTACCAAACAGGACAGGGACAGGGCAGGGACACCTCCCACTGGATCAGGGGCTCCAAGCCCCATCCAACCTGGCCTTGAACCCCTCCAGGGATGGGGCAGCCACCCCTGCTTTGGGTAACCTGTCCCAGGGCCTCCCACCCTCACAGCAAAACATTTCTTCCCAAGATCTCATCTCAATCTCCCCTCTTGCAGCTTCAAACCATTCTCCCTTGTCCTGTCCCTGCCCTCCCTGATCCAGAGCCCCTCCTTAGCTTTCCTGGGGCCCCTTTCAGCACTGGAAGCTGCTTTAAGGCCTCCCCACAGCCTTCTCTTCTCCAGGCTGCACAACCCCAACTCTCTCAGCCTGATCCTTGCACAGGAGGTGCCCCAGTCCTTGGATCATCTCCGTGGCCTCCTCTGGCCTCACTCCAACAGCTCCATGTCCTTCCTGCGCTGAGGGCTCCAGAGCTGAATGCAGGGATCCACATGAGGCCTCACCAGAGTGGAGCAGAGGGCGGAATCCCCTCCCTCACCCTGCTGGTCCCAGTGCTGTGGATGCAGCCCAGGACATGGTTGGATGCTGGTTCCAGCTCTGCAGCAGAACCCCGAGGCTCCCACTCAGGCAGCTCCTCCTGCCCGAGCACTGTGAGTTCTGAGTGCTCTCAACATCACCAAAATGACAACCCTTCCCACTCTGAGGCCCAAAGCAGCTTTCATACCACAACAACAAGCCCTGCTTGAGCCTCCAGCTGGAATTACCAACCACCCAGGCAGCTGGAAGGGGCTGATGGAGCAGTTTTTCAGCCCCCAAGCACCCAGGAGCTGGCAGCTCTCACCCAGGCAGCCTTGCAGCCCTCTCCTCCCACCTCCACGTGCCATCGCCGCGGTGCTTCTGCCACTGCTCCTTTCTTGCAGGAGAGAAATGGGCCCCAGGGGAACAGGGCAGGGTGGCAGAGCCCCATGGGGTTTGCAGATGCAGACACGCTTGGCTGATTTAATACTCAGTTAAGCTGCTGTGCTACCTTTCTTTGCCCGGGCAGGACCAAATGCTCCAGCTACACTTTTATTTTGGAGAGGCTGCCTCTAGCTTCCCCTCAGAGCCCCAGTCTGGGGGACAGGGCTGTGGAAGGCAGCCCCGACTCTACTCACCTCCTGTGTCGACTCCTTCTCCTTCTGGAATTGGTGCCTCTCCTGACTCAGCTTGTCCCCCATCTTCCTCTTTTTCTCCTGCTCCTCTGTGAGTTGCACTGTGAGGTCTTCAATCTCATCCAGCAGCTTCTGCTTCTCCTGTAAATGACAAGGAAGGCGAGAGTCACAGGTCCTGCTTTCATTCAGCGCTGCCAAGGCTCTTCCCTCTTATTCAAGGACACGGTGCATGCTGAGCACCGCGGGGAAGGCTCTTCTCGCTGACGCATTCGGATGCTCTGCCTGCTGGGATTTCATTCGTTGTCTGAGGGTTTCACAGCCCAAGGTCTTTGGCAGCAGCAACAGGAGCCACACACCAAAATAGCACTAAGAGAGAGGGAATAAGCGATGACTCAAACGCACACAGGCAAATATCCGCTCATGTGTAGCTTTCTGGGCAGTGTGGGACGGGGCTGGGGACAGCACAGGGCCACAGGCCAAGAGGAGACATTAAATCATACAGTTCCTGGGGTCTGAATTTCATAAAAGCCAGGAATCCAAGATCTGAAGTGACCACAAGAAGGATATTGAGGCTCTGGAGCGAGTCCAGAGAAGAGAACGAAGCTGGGGAAGGGGCTGGAGAACAGGCCTGATGGGGAACAGCTGAGAGAGCTGGGGGTGTTTATGGTGGAGAAGAGGAGGCTGAGGGGAGACCTCATTGCTCTCTGCAACTGCCTGAGAGGAGGGAGCTGGGCTCTGATGGGGAACAGCTGAGAGAGCTGGGGGTGTTTATTGTGGAGAAGAGGAGGCTGAGGGGAGACCTCATTGCTCTCTGCAACTGCCTGAGAGGAGGTTGTAGAGAGGAGGGAGCTGGGCTCTTCTCCCAAGGACATGGGTTAGTGATTGGTGGGAATGGTTGGACTCGATGATGCTGGGGGTCTCTTCCAACCTGGTGATTCTATCATTCTGTGATTTCAGACAAGAGATGAGATAGTTTATCAGCAGAGCTTCCTTCCTCAGCAGGGAGGGGCAGTGACTACACCTCTCATTCTTCCTTAATCCCATTAACTGGGGAGAAAAGCAGCCTTCTCTGCAGAGAGATTACCGATCAAAACCAACTTTCTGTGGCCAAACACACCTAGACAGGAAGATGATCTTCAGACCAGCAGTGGTTTTCCTACCCCTCGGCCTCAATGTGCTTTGCTTACAAGGTCCTGGCAGATGAAGACTACTTCATCGTGGACACTGCAGGTAGAGCTGGAGCCTCTCCCAGAGGCTCAAAGATGGATCAGAGAGCCTTCAGCTGGGCAGAGAGGTTTGATTGCACTTAAAGGTCAATCTTACATCTGCCACAAGCTTAAACAGAAATGAAACAGCCTTTGTAGCAGATGTTATGTCTGCAGCCCACAATTCCCTCCAAGAATGAGGATCTTGACCATATCCAGGACCTCAGCATGCTTCCCACACCAGGCCTGCCTTAAAGGGCAAGAGGGGAGAGGATCTGGGATATAACACGATGCTCTGGAGACTCAACACAACACAGATCCCAAGCGAGGGTGCATCTGCCCAGGCTGGAAGCAGAGACGAAGGATGCCTGCTCCTCTTCCTCCCTTGGACTAGCCTCTCCTGCAGGGATGGGGACAAGCTTCCACAAGAGGGCACGAGTCCCCTCCTAAGAGCCAGAACTGCAGCTCAGCTTCTTGCAGGCTGCGTGGCCACAGAGGGATTTCTTAGGGGTTTGTCAGTCCCCGCTTCCAAGCCCAACACTGGGAACCTACATGGCTGGTGGTACAGGAGAGCTTTGGTCTGAGATGAGGTCTGCAGGGACTGGAAGGCACAAGCGTGGAATCACAGAACGGTTTGGGTTGAAGGGACCTCAAAGCCCACACCTCCCACTGGATCAGGGGCTCCAAGCCCCATCCAACCTGGCCTTGAACCCCTCCAGGGATGGGGCAGACACCACTTCTTGGGGCAGAAAGAAGCTGATTTGCTCATTAGAGTAAATGGATCTCGTGTAAGCTCTCTGTATAAATGAGGATTTCAGCTCCAGGCGTGAAACTAGGAACAGCTCCAGCTGGGGCACCCCAAGCACACACTGTTCTCACCTCCTCAAGTCTTTCAATGTTGGCTTTTAAACAGGGAACGCAGGATCTCAGCTCACTGTTCTCATCATCCAATTGCTGCAGCCTGCAAAAGCAAGAAGATGTATAAGAAACTCTTCCAGACATCCTAAGTGGAGCAGATTTGGTTGCAACATCACTAGGGACACTATCCCAGGACCCGCTGAAGGCAAGTCAGCAGTGATCTATCTCTTGAAAGCAAACCCCAAGAGCTGAGTATTTGTGTTCCAAGAGAATAAAGGAGGGGATCCACACGATTTCTGGCAAGCCCCCTGTCCAGTGCCCTCTCAACCAAGCCCAAGGCTATTGTTTAAGACCAAGGGCTTTGTTTGTGTCCACAGGTAGCCTCAGGAGACAGGTTGCCTGGAGAGTCAGGGCTTCAGAGAGGGTTTCAGCTTTGTGCTCTCCAGGCACAGTCACATCCATTTGCCACAGTACTACAAGCCCAGTAAAAAATGCCACTGCCTTCATCTTTGATTTGCTGCAAGGGCTGAGCAAACCCTGTTCTGGAAAAGCAGCAAAAAAACACCCCATCCAAAAACCTGTCCCCTGAAATGGAACCTCTCCCACAGCAGTTTCCTTTGGAAGCAGCCTGTCCAGGACACTGCCTGCTGAACAACCCTTGCTAGATACTTGCCCATTTCCATGGAGGTGGAAAACATCTAAGGATCAAATCTACTTCCATGGGCTACTCACAGGAACAAGCACTAACAAACCACCTCTGCATTCCCACGCTGTGGGGCAGCCCCACGGATGGAGAACATGAACTGAATTTCAGCTGGACCGGGGAATGAAGAGTGTGAGATCACGTTCATGGAAGGGTTTCATTTTAGACCAAAGGTAGGAGAAGGAGCCAAAGCTCAGGATTTATAACGCCTTCAGTTACACCTTAAACCAAGTTAAATTCACTGTCTACCACACTGTGTCTCCCCAAAGGCTCCCGATGCAGAGGCTCAGCCTGTACCCGTGCCCCAGCGTGCGCCTGCTGGTCCAGGAGCCCTTTCACCACACAGCCCTGCCCCAGCCCCACCTGGCCTGCAGGTTCTCAATCTCAATGCTCTTCTCCCTCTCCATTTTGCTCAGCATCTCCCTCTGTTTCTTGATCTCCTCCAGGAGTGTCTGATCAGCTTTCAGCTCCTGCTCCTTCAGCTGTTCCTCGAGAGCATTTGCCCTGCAGAGAGGAGAGAGAGGATTAATCGTTCCTGACGGCTCACCACCAGCATGCCTCCATCCCAAGGGAGGGATTAGACTCCATCCCCAGCCCTTCTCCCATCCCAAAGAATAACCAGGAGAAGGAGTAAAACAGAGTGAGCTGCCAGGAGAAGCGCACCCATCGCTGTTTCAAGCAGGCGGTGGGTCTGGGCTTCACTTCTTTTCAGTAGATGCAGGGGGAACGCAACGCGGTCCATGAAATCCCCAAGGACACTATGCCAACCAACATGATGCTCAAATACAAGCCAGGTGGTACATGCTGGTTTTAGGGAATCATAGAATGGTTTGTGTTGGAAGGGACCTCAAAGCCATCCAGTTCCACCCCCCTGCCATGGGCAGGGACAACTCCCACTGGATGCGGTTGCTCGAAGCCTCATTTGACCTGGAACAACTCCGGTATTGCCTCTGGTTTGTCAAGTCTCCAAGCTGCATCAACCCCCTCTTTAGGAGGGAGAGCAGCCAGGGGAAGAGGTGAGGGTGAAAGCAGAGTCATAATCCTATAACCCACAGCCCGTGGGTGACAGCCGCTGCATCGCCCAGGACAAGCTGCTTGATCTGAATCTCACCCCAATCCTTCTCCCTTTCACTCTCCCAAATTCCCAACAAAACAAAAAAATATGGGATGCGCTGTGGGCCAGTATAACAGCAAGTTAGACAAGGCAGCAGCCGTGTTTGCTCAGCCGGAGCTGAGATACTCCAGGGTGTCTCCTGCCCTCCCCCTGTGCCGCTGCAAATCCCCCACCCCAGCAGTGCTCTGAGCACGGAGCTCTGCCAGAAAGCTGGTGTCTTGGAGTTTACACCACAGCTTTTTTGCCAGACAAACCCACTCTTCAAGCAGCATCTTGGGGCTTTACTCGATTCGAAGCCGGCTGACGCTTCTGGGCCAAGCGGCTGCAGTGCAGACCTGCTCCTCGCTGCAAAGTTTAACAGGGCTTAGAGAAACCTTTGTTTGAATTGCTCGGTTCCCTGACACGATTGTTACTTAACAGTCTTACAGTTTATCTATAGATAAACTCTTGCTGGGTTTATCTCCCAGGGTTAAAGCGCTGCTGGAAGGGAGAAGCCTGCCAGATTAGTAAAGACAGTGATTGCATTAAATGGGAGCCAAAGGGCTGCACCCCAGCCAGGATCCAACAGCAACTGGATCAAGGCCGGCTCTGTACAGTAGAGATGGGACCTCGCTGCACCTTCCACCCAGCCCTAACAGGTGAAATAAAGGCCAGAAAGAGTCCATCCTGATTTCTTTCTCCTTGAATGGGAAGCTTTCCAAGGGGCACGACCCCTGCCTCGGACCTCTGAGCCAAGCCCTGCAGCTCCAGAACCCCACAGAGACCTTACAGGGTGGATCCCCCATTTCAGGAAGGTTGGAACTGGATGATCCAGAGGAGGTTACAAAGATGATGCAAGTGCTGGAGAACCTCTCATATGAGGCCAGGCTGAGAGAGTTGGGGTTGTTCAGCTTGGAGAGGAGAAGGCTGTGGGGAGACCTNGGGTGGCTGCCCCATCCCTGGAGGGGTTCCAGGCCAGGTTGGATGGGGCTTGGAGCCCCTGATCCAGTGGGAGGTGTCCCTGCCTGGGCAGGGGTGGGACTGGGTGGGCTTTGAGGTCCCTTCCAACCCAAACTGTTCTATGATTCTATGACCTTTAAGGTTCTCTCCAAATCATGCTATGATTTTATGACATGCAAAGGGTGAGGGTCACATAAAGAAAAGAGATAAAAATAAGACCTAAGCAGCATTATTATAGAAACAGAATATTGCAGAGGAGGGAGGGGCAGGCTGGCAGCACTGGACTGGGGCAGCACTGGGTCCTGGCTGAGCCGCAAGCTGCTTCCCAAGCTCCTGGGCATTTGTCAAAGCCCCAGCAAAGCCCACTGAGGACACCAGGATCCACCCCTCAGCCCTGGGGCAGAGAAAGCAGCCCGACTCCTGTCTGGATTTAACTCCAGCATCTCCTGCCTGCAGCTGGCCTGTGGGGAAGGTGCCGAGTGCTGCAGCGTGCGTAGCGGGTAAGGAAAGGCACGGCAGGCGATGCTGCGCTGCGGCCCTGGCACGAGCCGGGCTCCCTTACCTGTGCACGAGCTGCAGGTTCTCCTGCTTGAGGCGGCTGTGCTGCTCACCATTAGCGGCCGTGTCCTTCTCCAGCTCTGTCACCCGCTTCTCCAAAAAGACCACCTGGGTGATAGGAGAGAGAGGGATCAGCCACCTGTGCTCAAACCCACTGGCAAGGAGGCGCCGAGTGCTGGAGCAGCTCCCACCCTGCTCCCTCTGCAGCTTCCTCAGTTTGTTGTATTGGTTCGGTCACCCCAACACTGTTCCTGGTGTTACCTGCATCCCACTCTTCACCGCACAGGGTGGCCCAAGCTGTCAGGGAGGCTCATTCCTGCACCAGCTACTTAAAGACTGACAGCTGGACGCATCAGCATCAGGTTGATTTAAAGCATCCTTTTAAAATGACCTTTTACACCTGGTTTCTCACTTTTTGATGTCTCCCACGTACCAATGCGGGGCAAAATGCTCCACTCTTTCTTCCCTTAATCCAACACGGAGGTCTAGAGGGGTCCTAGTTGGCTTGCTGGAGCTCCACTGGATCCCAGCGCTGCCCTGAGGCTGGGGATAACCACACACTAACTAAAACAAGACTGAAGGTTCCTGGATTCACAGGATCTTATTTCTCTTATTTCACGTGTAAATAAAGTCACACAGGAGGAAATGATGCTAGCTGGAAGGATCTAAGATGAGTCTTTTCTCCTTGTACCTACATTATTTCATCTGCGTTTGCATTTTCATTCCCTTTCCCTAAAGAGTGCTCGACTTCAAAAAGCAAAAGGGAATGGGGATGCTCCTGTGCTTCCCATCCCAGAGGGCAGAGTTCCCAAAATCCCATTTACACCCATACACAAGCAGCTCTGGAAGAGAAGCAATGAGGAGCCTGCAAACCCCGAGCCATCGCTCTGGGGAGAAGGGCAAGTGAGGGGCAGGTGTATGAAAAACAGAATCATGCGGAATCACAAAGCCTCTCCCAGGAGGACACACGTGGTTTGCCAAGCCAGATGCCTTCAGGAATGTGTTTTATTCAACTTTCAGACTCAGAAAAACATTGATTTTTAAAATTTTTAAAGGTCTTCTCTGCATTATAATTAGACTTGAATGCAGCCATACATGCGTGTTGCTCCTCCACGTGCTGCTCCATGCAGCTATCAGTGATTCCAGAATTAAAAAGCCATTTTCAAGGCATTTCAGGGCTTCAGTAAACATTTACACAAGCCACAACTCATCCATCTTTCACTTCCCTGATTTCCCTGAGCTATTTTTAGATAAGGGGGCTCAAACAAAAGCTTCCTTGTGTTCCTGCCCTCTCCCATCTCGCCCTGTAATCCTTTTTGCATAACAGCCCCATAAAACCCAACAGGACCAGCACAAAATCAGCTTTATAGCCTTAAGACATGAATGTGCCAAGCAGAACAAGTCCTTGTTTCGCGTCAGGCGACTCTGCTCATCTCAGAAATGCAGAATTTGAGAACATATTAAGAGAAGTGAAAATACAGCCTGCAAAGAGCTGCCCCCTTCTCCTGGAGCAGGCAGCGCATTTCCAGGCTAGGAAAGGGCACCAGGGCCACCTCCTGGCTCACAGGACCGTTCGGCTTGGAGCGTTTGTATTCTCCATCCCCTAGACGCAGAATGCTCTGTGTGTCCCAGTTGTACTGTACAGTGCCAGCCTAGGATGGATCTGGGTACTGACCTACCCAGCCTAACTCCTGCCCAGGGATCTCAGAGCATCACAAGCCGCTGCAGGGTCCAGGCCAGCGCAGACAGCACCGCTCTCACCTTGTCCGTGATGTCCTCCTCTGTGCACTCCAGCGTGTCCCGGTAAGGCTCCTCCATCACCCCCACGGACAGCGAGCTCGTCTGATGCAACTGCCTATAACAGAGACAAACCACCCCAACCCACAGCAACACCAGCGTTAGCGTGAACATGGCAGGACATGGCCATTTCAGATGAAAAGTGCAGCATATGGTCCCCTCACTGCCCTCCACTGCCGCCACCTCCTTTTCCGAGGGGATTTAACGGCACTGCTCCTTCCTGGGCTGCAGGGTTTACAGCGAAGGATGGTGTGGACGAGGTCCTTGGCAGAGCAGGACCTTCACCACAAAGTTCTCCAAGTCCCCCACCTCCACGTGTCCGGATCGCAGGGCTGAGCGGGTGGCTGCTACCAGCTGAAGGAATGTGCCCCGCGAGGAAGCGCGGACGTGGACACGTGCTGCTGGGACTTCACACTGTGATCATTTACTCTTGCTCTTTGGAATGGGAAGAGATAAGAGCTCACTCTTTTCACTTTCTGTCTTTATGAACATCCCAAGGCTGCGCATTATCCAAAGGACAGAGTACCCCGCTCTAGGTGCTGATAAGGCTCATATAAAAAGTGGGGGTGGGGTTAGGAGGGGTGTAAGGGCCGTGACAGCTGAGAACGAGCTAATCATTACCAAGACCTTACGACACTGGTGGCTGCAACTTTTCAGCAATTTAAAGGACACCCCATGGAGGGACCAATCTGCACTTAATCCTTGGGTATCGCTACACCTCAGCTCCATCTCCTCATGGTACAAGGATCAGAGAATCACAGAACAGTTTGGGTTGGAAGGGACCTTAAAGCCCACCCAGTCCCACCCTTGCCATGGGCAGGGACACCTCCCACTGGATCAGGGGCTTCAAGCCCCATCCAACCTGGCCTTGAACCCCTCCAGGGATGGGGCAGCCACTCCTGCTCTGGGCAGCCTGGGCCAGGGTCTCATCACCTTCATTGTGAAGAAATTCCTCCTAATATCTAAAGTAAATCTTCCCCCTCCCAACTTAAAGCCGTTCCCCTTCCTCCTATCACTCCAGGCTCTTGCAAAAAGCCCCTCCCCAGCTTTCCTGGAGCCCCTTTCAGCACTGGAAGCTGCTCTAAGGTCTCCCCAGAGCCGTCTCTTCTCCAGGCTGAACAACCCCAACTCTCTCAGCCTTTCCACACAGCAGCGGTGGCTCCAGCCCGTGTATCACCTTCGTGGCCTCCTCTGGACCCATTCCAACAGTTCCATATCCTTCTTATGTTGGGGATTGCAGCACTAGAAACAGCACTTAGGTGGGATCTCATGAGAGCAGAGCAGAGGGGGAGAATTGCCTCCACCACCCTGCTGGCTTCAAGAAGCCACTGTTGCCACAGGGAGGGAGGGGTGGATGTTTTCCAGCTGTGAAATCCAGGCAGATGCTGCCTGGAGAAAGCCCCCCTGCTCTCCCACTGCACACAAACCATGAGCAGCCTGGTCTAACTGTGGAGCCAGGGCTGCTTCGAGCAGGGGTGAAGGAGGAAACCACACAAGCCTCTTTGAGTCTCATTTTTCCTATGAATTTACAATGTGGTCTCTCTAATTCACGTTGCTACAAAATGTGCCCATGCAAATATTCATGGAGCATAACTGGCATTTACTGAAGAGCTCACAGCCTTCTTTTGCACCCTTACCCCGAGTATATATTTAGATCCCAAAGCCCTGGCACATTTGTCATTTAAATAGTGCCAAGCAGCCGAGATTTAAATAGTGCCAAGCAGATTCCAAAGAACGAAAGTCAGAAAAATATCCCTTAGCAAAATAAAAACAACTTCCTAAAAGAAAATGTTTCAGCTACAGGAAAGCTGGGGAGGGGCTCTGGATCAGTGACTACGTGGATAGGATGAGGGGGAACAGTTTGCAGTTGCAAGAGAGGAAATTGAGATGAGATCTAACAACCCAAACCATTCCATGATTCTATGATACCATTTGGCAATTACAGTATCTGCAACAAAGAGCTTTATATGGGCTGATCTTAAGGATCTGGCTCGATTCTGCAGCAAACCCCTGTTATCTCTCGTTATCACAAACTAAATTGACTGCTCTTGAATTAACCAATATTTACCCAAGACCACAAGAGTTAACCACAGAAAACACCTTGCAAATGCACAGGGCGAGGAGAGCTCAATCCCCCACAGACAGAGCATCTCCATCCCCAAAGTTTAACTCAAATCCTCTCCAAATTCCGGACACGGAATTCTGGATTCCCACAGACACGGGACAAAAACCAATCCTAAACCAGGAAACCTGGAGCCTGGCTGCTCCCTTCAGCCTTATTTCCTGACAGTGTTTTTAACACAGATGGAGAAAGTGAGGTGACTGGAACTCGGAAACGTAACATCAAGGACCTGCTTCCTCACCCGGAGGAGAAATGATGCCAGGGGAGACTTGCTGACAGCAGGAAAAAAAGAGAAGGGAAAGATTTGAGAGCATAGGCAGGTGGGAGAGATGTAGAGGAGCTGCTGAGGGAGCAGGGGGGTATGAGCATCACCTGAATCACAGAATCAGAGAATGNCATCTTATCCCTGATCAAGAGCCCCTCCCCAGCTTTCCTGGAGCCCCTTCCAGCACTAGAAGCTGCTCTAAGGTCTCCCCAGAGCCTTCTCCTTTCCAGGCTGCACAACCCCAACTCTCTTATTCTGGCCTCGTACAGATGCTCCAGCACTTGCACCATCTCTGTGCCCTCCTCTGGACCCATTCCAAAAGCTCCATCTCCTTATGTCAGGGAATCCAGAACTGGACACAGGGCTCCAGGTGGGGTCCTACGAGAGTGGAGCTGAGGGGCAGAGTCCCCTCCCCACCCTGCTGGTCCCTCTGCTCTGGATGCAGCCCAGGACACAGTTGGTTTCATTGCTGGCTCCTGTCGAGCTGCTCATCAATCAGCACCCGCACACGCTGCCTCTTCCTGGGCAGCATCCCTGCCCCGCTCAGAAGGGAGTAAAGAGAAACCCAGCAACTGTGGAGGGCATCTCCCTCCCAGGCAGGAGGGACAGCTAAGATAAGCCCAAGTATATTCCTAAAAGCACAATGACATGGGAACAGGAGGGACGGTGAAGCTGGGAAAGGAAAGGTGGGCACCTGGTGTCATCGAAAAGGAATGGATCCTCTGCCCTCACCATTCAGAGCAAACTCACCAGGCAGGGATAAAAATGCCCCCAGTGAAAGGACAACTGGCATCGCACGGGGTGGTCTCACAGCACAAGAGGCAGCACAGGGTTCCCTGCAGCCGCCCCCAGGAACTCCCCACAGCCCCAGGGCTGCTCCAGCAAGACAAGCACTGAGGATTACACTGAGCAAAGCCAAACAGAACTGCTAGAGTTCTCTAGGGTGGCTGGTGTTTTTGGGGTGCTCGAGAAATCCCTCTCCGAGTGGGGTTACTGATCTGGTCTCGTCGTGGCTCTGAAGCCCCACCACGGTGATGCTGGGATGGCCCCTTCCCCACGCCCAGGGCACTGGGAGGACAGCACCCTTACTTTGGTCCTGGAAGAAATCCAGTTGAACTCAGCCTCCAGCTGCGTAAGAACCCCCCCATTACAGAAAAACAGTGACTGCAAACTATATCTGAATTAAACCCACTCTGTCCCAGACGTACGACGCGGCCAAGTACTTTTGACCGCTTGCATCCCCTCACCCAGAAGTAACACAAGACAGAGCTTACCTTGCCACCTTCTTGCTTGAGAGTCTTTTATTTGGACTGCAAAATGAAGGGAAAACAGGAAAGAGTTAGGAAAGCTGACAGTGCAGAGCAAGGGAAACAGGAAAGCGCGAGGACTCCGGGGCACATCCCCTGCTCTAGCAGCGCCCAGGCAGCAGCACCCAGCAGCCCACCCGCCTGGGCGAGGGAACCCGTGTGGGTTTGATACGGCCTGCGAGGAACCGAATGGAACAACACTGCAGCCAGCCCAGCAACAGGATCCCCTCGCCAGCTGAGCCCTGTCCTGAAAGCTGATCCCCGTGCCAGCGGGGAGTTTGGGAGACTTGAACCTGGTGCCGACAGCCCCTTGCGCTCTGTCCCTGTACCACACAGCACCCTGACCTCCCCTCTGCCCCCCACGGTACCTCAGCCCCCTCTGCATCCCATGGCACCCCGGCAGCCACATCTCTGCACCCCACAGCACCCCAGACACATCTTTGTACCTCACGGTGCTCCAGCCTCCCCAGCCACATCTCTGCACCCCACAGCACCCCAGCCTTGCACCCCAGCCATGTGTCTGCACCCCATGGCACTCCAGCTCCCCGCAGCCGTGTCTCTGTACCGCACAGCACCCCAGCTGTGTCTCTGTACCCCACAGCGCACAAGTCCCAGTGAACCAGATCTTTGCACCCGGCAGCACCCCAGTCCCCCCAGCCCCATCTCTGCACCCCAGAGCACCCAGCCCCCCCTGCCCACACCTCCCACCCCCAGACACACCTTTATATCCCCATACACGCCGCTTTACACCCCTCACAAAGATCACTCTCACAATTTGGCTCTGATTCACCAAAGAATTGCTGCCTACATGTAGCTCAGTGACTTTAAGAGCTGTTGATCATGTCTCTTTCTGGATTTTAAGCACAGGCACGGTTGCGATCGCTGGGGATGGGTCTGAGCTCTCCTCTGCACGGAGCTGACGGACACCACACCCCCCTGTGTAAATACCCCAGCCAGCTGCCACCATGCCGCAGCGGTCAGGGTTTAGCTAACGCTCAGCGTGATCCATGCTTGCAAACAGCCAAGGTCTGCGTTACTCTGCCCCTCAGGACAGAGCTGCAGGCTCTTCCCACTGAGAAAAAAAGCCTTTTTCAGCAACGGCTGCTTGCTGAGTTGCTCCTTCCAGACCTTCAGCCATGACTGATGCAGCTGCAGCACAGTGAAGAGCACGACTTGGTTCCTCATAGAATCAGTGAGGTTGGAAAATCCCTCTCAGCTCATGCAGTCCAGTTGTCAGCCCAAGCCCACCGTGCCAGCTAAACCACGTCACAAAGTGCCAGGACCAGATGCTTTTTTGAACCCCTCCAGCGACAGGGACTCCAACACTGCCCTGGGCAGCCTCTGCCACAGCTTCACTGCTCTACCAGTGAAGAAATGTTTCCTGATATCCAACCTAAACCTCCCCTGACACAGCTTGAGGCCATTCCCTCTCATCCCATCACTTGTTCCTTGGGAGCAGAGCCCAGCACCCACCTCACTCCAACCTCCTTCCCAGGAGCTGCAGAGAGCAATGAGGTCTCCCCTCAGCCTCCTCTTCTCCAGCCTAAACAGCCCCAGGTCTCTCAGCCGCTCCCACAACCCCTCTTCTCCAGACCCTTCCCCAGCTCTGTTCCCTTCTCCAGACGTGCTCCAGCCCCTCAAGGTCTTTCTTGGAGTGAGGGGTCCAAAACTGATCCAGGATTGGAGGTTTGGCCTCCCCAGCGCCGAGTGCAGGGGACGATCCCTGCCCTGCTCTGCTGGCCACCCCAGGGCTGATCCGAGCCAGGATGCTGGTGGCCTCTCGCCCCCCTGGGCCACTGCTGGATCGTGTTCAGCTGCTGCCACCCAGCACCCCAGAGCCTTTTCCACCAGGCAGCTTTCCAGCCGCTCTTCCCCCAGCCTGGAGCATTGCACGGAATTGCATCTTCCACACTAACGCACAGCGCTGTCAAAGAAGCTGGTGGGACACATCTGACACCAAATCATCACTGAATGATGGCAGCAAACCCAGCTCCAGCCCGAGCAGAGCAGAAGTACTTGCATTCCCCCCACGCTTAGCTCAGTTTAAAGAATAAAAACTAAATAAAATCATCTGGGAACTCATTCCTGCCTGGAGCTGCAACAATTCCATCAGTTCTTAGAAGGAGGAATTAAAACCAGCTCAGGACAACTTTCTTTTTTAAGAAAAGACAAGACAATGACAGAGCAGGGGCAGTTGCCAGGGCTACCAGCCCGTGTGTCAAAAGGGCATCCTCAAAGCCCAGGATTCCAAGGAGCGCAGGAGACGCTGCTGGCCCGGCTTCAAGGACGCTCGGCGCCTGCCCGAAGGGAAGGTCGGGTCCTGGTGTTGTCCGGCAGTTGTTCTGAGTCACGAAGGTCCCCGGCATTGGAAAGAGGACAAATATTTTTCTCTGCAAGCAGCTTATCAGAAGGCGGTGCCAGCTCCTGCGGGTCTCTCTGGAGGGGATGAGGCACCACCGCTGCCTTCAAGGGCACTAAAACAAAATGTCATTTTACTAAACTGGTTCATCCCAAGCTCCCTGTGGATTTCTTCCCTGCCTTCCCTTGCTGTGGGCTCTGATGCCAAGGACCAGGCTCCCCATGGTCTCCCAAGTGTAAAACGCTGCATTTACAAACACAGCCTTTAAAAGCGAGGCTGTTAGATGTAGTTTGGGCTTCATCGCAGCTGCTGGCATCCTCTGGAGTGGCTGTTCCAAGCTTTGCCTCCCAGCCACGGTGCGAGGCTGCCCAGCCCAGATCTTGGTCCAGTCACTGCTGCTCTCTGCATCCCAGCTGCCGGTGTCCTTTGGAGCCACCAGCTTCAGACTTCATCTCCCAGGCACGGTGCGAGGCTGCTCAGTCCAGGTTTTGGTCCACTGCTCTTTTCAGCCCTAGTCCAGGACTCATCCTCTGCGCTGAGGGCTTCACGTTGCTGGTGGTGCTAAGAGCAAACAGGCCCTGCCACGTGCCGTGTGGGGACGCCTCTCACGTCCCCCCCCAGAGAGGGCCAGCAATGCTCCTTCCATCAGTGCAGAGTGCAGGGGGACTTGGAAAATGTCCCAGCAAAGCCCTGAACACAGACGGAGGAATTATATCTACTCGCCCTGAGCCTACACAGACTATGGAATTCCCACCATGGGACAGGAAAGTCACCCCTGGACGTCCCGTCCATCACAGGAGGCTGTGAGGTGTGACTTCGGCTTTGGAGGTGGATAAAGCCTGAAACAGAGCAGGGCTGCTGGTGCACCCAGGAGAGCCTGATGTTCTCCTTCCTAAGTGCACAGTCTGGGACCCATCACTAGCCCTCAAGGCCTCCAACAGCAAAGGCAACTATTTACCCAAGAAAGGGAAAGGGAGTTATTCCATTAAAACACACAAAGGCCAAGATCCGATTTGTTCTCCAGTTCCCCTCCCATAGCTCTGTAGCCCACACTGTCCCTGTAGGGGACGGACAGAGACCAAGGGCATGATGAAAACCCAAGTTTGAAAAAGGTGTGAGAAGAATGATTATCGTTAATGTCACCATCCTTCAGAGTGCAAACAGGTCTGAAAATATAACCCAACACACAGAAATCCCTCCCCACAGGTCAAATCAGCGAGTCCAGCTGCTGCCTGGTAGACCTCAAAGGTTACACTCAAAACTTGCTGATGTTCCTATGCCACAGTCCCAGCATTTATAGAATGGTTAAGGTTGGAAAAGACCTCCAAGATCAAGTCTAACCATCAACATGAAACCATTATGCCCACTAAACCATGTCCAGAAGCACCACAGCTACATGGTTTTTGAACCCCTCTGGGGATGGAGCCTCCAGCACCATCCTGGGCAGCCTCTGACAGGGCGTCACTGCTCTTTCAGTGAAGAAATTTTTCCCAGTATCTAACACCATCCTCTCCTGGCACAGCCTGAGGCCGTTTCCTCTCATCATCCCTTTTCATCAGGGAGCAGAGCCCAGCACCCACCCCACTCCAACCTCCTTTCCAGGAGCTGCAGAGAGCGATGAGGTCTCCCCTCAGCCCCCTCTTCTCCAGGATGAACAGCCCCAGGACCCTCAGCCGCTCCCTCTAACACTCGTGCTTATCACAGCTGCCCCGGCTGGTGGGGACACAGCAGCAGGCAGGCAGCTGGCAGAGCCGAGGCAGACGAGGTATTACTGCTGCGAAGCAAGAGCATAGGAGAGGTCCCAAAGCACAGAGAGCAAGCTGGTGGTTCCAGGTTAGGGCTGCAGCAGAAGGATGGGCTGTTCTGGCCTTTCCAGGCTGAACCAGCAGCTCCAGCATGTCCCCACGCTGGGCACTGCCAGCCAGAAGCCTGTCAGCCTTTTCCATGGTGACAGAAATACTGTACACGATCAGCTTATGGCTTCAAGTCCTGAGGCGAGGACTGCATCACTCGGGGCGTGGAGGTGCACCCACCACTCAGCAGGACATGCAAAGAGGCAGCCCAGAGAAGAAGGGAAGACTCTCGTTGTCCACCAGCCCCCATGGCTCAGACTGAAGGAAACTTCTGCTTGAATTCGTACAACCCTCCCCACCTGGAGATCCTCGTCTTGTCTGGTGAGATCCATCCCGCTAGGCAACCAGGAATCATGCAATGCACCAGCAAAGGAGAGCTGGGCAAGACAAGGAGAGCCTTCCCTTCCAGACCATCATTCCCACCACTGAAGCGGCCACACACGAGCTCAATTACCTATTCATTTCAAGATCATTCAGGCGAGCAGAAAGATCCTCGAGGCGGTTGATTTGTTTGTGGCACTGGCTACAGTAAAACTCAAACGCTTCATCTGCAACAATGCTGTGCAGTTTCGCAGCGAGTGGATTGGTGCTAGAGAAATCACAAGGGTCATTTTAACAGGACAGAACAGACAGGGCCGAGCTTCATCCGTGGCTTCCACAAGCTGAGAACACCGTCAGGCAGGGGAGCTTTTGGTGTCAGAGACAAGATTTGCCATTAAAAACTTGAGCACAGATTGGGTCACGTCCACCCTCAATTCTAGGAGCCAAATCACATCCACATGGAGTTGCTTAATAGCAAGAATTTATTAGCAGGACTTCTATCACCCTCCTCCAGCTTCTTTGGAGGAACCCCAAGAGCCCAGGGAATCACAGAATCGCTAGGCTGGAAAAAACCTTTGAGGTCATCAAGTCCAACTGCACCTGATCACGACTAAATCACATCCCTGAGCACTTTATCTGCCTGTCTGTCAAATCCCTCCAAGGATGGGGACTCAACCACCTCCCTGGGCAGCCTCTGCCAGGGCCTGAGAACCCTTTTGGTGAAGAAACTTTTCCCAATGGCCAATCTGAACCTTCCCTGGCGTCACTTGAGGCCATTCCCTCTCATCACCTACCACTTGGGAGCAAGTGAAGGGAAGGCAAGGTACACACTTTCCACAACTCTACGTGACCACAATGTTTATTTTCTGACATGATTTTCCAAGCATTCTGGCTCAGAAGGTTCCAGCAGCAGTCCTGGTTCTCCTCGGTCAACCTCAGACCAACCTCATGCACCGCTGGACTGAGTGCTCTGAGCAAGAGCCGCATCCTTTGGTTGGCTGCAGTTTTAGGACTGGCTCTAGCCCCTTTCAGCACTGGGAGTTGCTCTAAGGGCTCCCCGCAGCCTTCTCTTCTCCAGGCTGCACAACCCCAACTCTTCCGCATACGGAAGGTGCTCCAGACTGAACACAGAACTGGACACAAGGCTCCAAGTTAGTGGAGCAGAGGGATAGAATCCCCTCCCTGGCCCTGCTGGTCCCACTACTTTATACGCAGCCCAGGACACGGTTGCCTCCTGGGCTGCAAGCACATGTCGCCTGCTCATGTTGAGCTTCTCCACCAGCACCTCAAATCCTTCCCCTCANACAGCCCAGGGCACGGTTGCTTCCTGGGCTGCAAGCACACGTTGCCTGCTCATGTTGAGCTTCTCCACCAGCACCTCAAATCCTTCCCCTCAGGGGTGCTCCCCATCCATTCTCACACACCTTGTAATTGTGCTTGGACTGCCCTGACATGACTTGTACGGAACGGAGTTTGTCCAAGGGAGTCTGAACAGCAAAGAGTTCGTGCTCCTTTGGGGCTAAATACACACCAGGAATCCCTTCTGCGGGACAAGGTGCTTCTGGAAGCCACGGGCTTTAATCAAAGAAAGGTTAATAGTGAAAAACCAAAGCAGTTCAATAAGAAAGACAGGTCAAGGTATGAGCAAACACAAGCAAGCTTAAAATCAAAAGGCATCTTAAAGGGCCACTCAGCCCTGTGATACAGGTACACGCAGGAAAGGGTTGGCCCAGGAGATGCTGCGTGCGTGGGACCCTGTGAGAGGCCCTCTGGCTCGACCCCTTTGCAGAACCCCTCACTGACGTGTTGGGGGGGGGGGTCAGCAGCCCAGCCACCCCCAGGGTCAGGCCTCGGAGTTGGTGCCATCTGTACAGTATTTCCAACCCCCTTAGGAGAGGCAATGGGGCAACAGAAAATGCCAAATTACTCATCTCTTGCCATTTGTGGAAAAGAAAATAATAGAAAGCTGATCCTTCTTGGGCAGGTTTGGAGCCAGGACAATCATCCACCAGCAGCTACTCAGGCTCTCAGCAGTGTAAGAGGTGACAGAAACTTCATGGTGCCTGGAAAAAGTGATGTACCCCAATCTGGGCTTGCTGCACATGAGCCCCGTTCAGTGAACCCTGAACCTCACTCAATAAGCCATGAGCCCCATTCGATGAGCTCCCTTTGCCCCTGCCCAGAAGCAGGAACACAAGGTGTGACCTGGAGCTACCAAACATTAATGAGAACAGGAACGGAAGCGAAGAGGAGAACCCCCAGGCCAGCCTGGCAACTCCTTAGGTGTGTGCAGATACACTTGGCCTCTGGCTGTGTTGGTTGCTTGCCCGTTGAGTGGGTGAGAGCTCAACCGCACTGTGGCTCGGGGCATTCCCACCTACCCCTGGTGGCAAACTGCCACCCTTCTGCCTTCTTCCTCCAACTCAGCGGTAACGTTCACCTTCTGCAGGTCAGTAGGTGCTTATTCTTCTCCGCAGGTCATCGGTGCTGACCCACACAGCACGTTGGCAGCCGAAGTGGGTGTCTGTGAAGAGCTTTCCTCTCAGTTCCCATTCATTTCCCACCACGTGTTGCAGAGAGACTTCTCTTACCAGACGGACGCGCCAAGAAAGAGATGACAACCCAAGAGGAGGGACCCCAAACATGCGCAAAGACTTATCAGGTCAATGCAACAACCCCCGTGTTCCCTGAAGGCTCTTGGTTCCTGCATTCGCTCCCTGGTGAAGATCTGGAGCTGTGGCAGGAACATTTGCTGACGTTATTCCTGCTTAGAGACTCTGGTGAACTGGAAAGGGTGTGTGGCAATGTGACCATTGACAAGCAATATTGTTCCTCGTATCCTAACCACAGCTGAAAAAAAGAATCAGGGATACCCTGCAGTTCTTTAGGGTTTCATGACTTTTAAACACACCGGGAAAGCAGGGCTGTGTTCAGAAAACCAGCACAGTCTCAGAACGATTGGCTCAGGATCTTCAGGCGCGCAACGATAATCCAAGAGAAGAGCTAGACCTGCAAGGCACGAGGAAATCCTCTGTCTCCAATAGACCCACATTCTTTACACGGGAGGTTTTGCAAGGTTTATCTGCAGCCTGCAAGCCCCAGCAGTGATTCTCCAGCGCAAACCACCACGGGCCATGTGGCCACACGCTGAGTGAGCCTCTCCCAGCAGAAGAAAGTTGCTGCAGAGCACAATCTCGCAGATAAGATCCAAAGAGACAGAGCAGCACAGGGGAGACGATGCCCTGACAGACCAAGATCTGAACGCTGGGAGTGGAGGTAACCAGGCTGATATTAAAGTTTAACTGGTTGCAAAGCTCCTTTAGCTGAGTATTGTTTTGCCAGGAGCCCCCTGGACGCAGTTGGAGGCTCATTCTCAAGGAGAAACTCAAAACAAACACCAGGGTGGCTTTTCTCAAGTGCAGCCAGTCAGGCTTGGCATTCCCGCTTCAAAGGACAAGCGAGGTTGAGCGATGTGCCCCTTCCACTGCCAGGTAGCCCAACACATCAAGCGCTGGAGTTTCCTGAAGCAATGGTTGGGAAGGCTTTAGGGCAACGCTGTCTCATTGTGGGTTTGGTTAACAGCTTCAAAACTTCTGAGAATGGTTTGGGTTGGAAGGAACCTTAGAGCCCATCCAGTCCCACCCCTGCCATGGGCAGAGACACCTCCCAGTGGATCAGTTGGATCCCCATCCAACCTGACCTGGAACACCCCCAGGGATGGGGCAGCCACCCCTACTCTGGGCAGCCTGGGCCAGGGCCTCCCCACCCTCATGGCAAAACATTTCTTCCCAAGATCTCATTGCAATCTCCCCTCTTCCAGCTGAAAACCCTTGCCCCTCATCCACTCCCTGTCCTCCCTGATCCAGAGCCCCTCCCCAGCTTTCCTGGAGCACCTTTCAGCATGGGAAGCTGCTCTAAGTTCTCCCCACAGCCTTCTCTTCTCCAGGCTAAACAACCCCAACTCTCTCAGCCTGGACTCGTACAGGAGGTTCTCCAGCCCTCAGATTATCTTCTTGGCCTCCCTTGGACTTTCTCCAACAGATGCGCTGCCTGATGGAGGGATACTTTCCCTGCATAACTGGTCATCTCAGACACTTTGGGGACTGCACTGGTTGGTCTTCGCTCGTTTTTTTCCCTTATATAGTAACCATTGGTGGGTTTTGTACCATCAGACCAGCTTCTCAGTCCACGCTGCATGGGCTGGAAAAACAACCTTTGCCTGGTTTGATGTCCTAAGGCAAGGAGCGCAGGAGAACACTCCAGCCTGCTTCGTGCTCCATATATCCCTTCGGCTGCTGCATCTTCTGCAAACCCAACTACGCATCATAGCAAAGCCGAAAATACACGAGAGAAAAAGAAACAGCCACGTCATCCAACAGGGGTAAAGCTACGTGGTGGTTTTCTCTTCCGGAAGGTTCTGCAAGGAGCCAAATCCTTAACAGGAGTGGGAGCGTGATGCTCTCCTGGACCCATGTGAAATGCAGGCTGCTCTTCTGCCTTGCTGCAAGGCGCTAGAGCCTCTGGATGGGAGGACGGGCACTGCTCGGGAAAACGAGAGACTGAAGGAGGCAGCTCCTCTTCCATTTCCAAGCCGTTGCATCCAAAATTTGCCAGGACCCCCCTTCCTGCAGGTCAGCTAGTGAGCAAACCCCAAGGAAACAACGCTCTGGCGCACAAAGCATGGGTGAAAACATGGAGCAACTGAAAGCGGTTAATGCATTGTGAACGCTGTGCTGAGCATTACCTGGGAGAGAGGAACGAGGAGCTATTAAAGCTGCTTTCCCCATTACACAAGCTGTCCGAGAACAAATCTGCTTCATTCCCTTCTCCGTAATCCTCAAAATGCTCCTCTCCGCTAATGACCGTAACGATGGAGTGGCTGAGGTCCGAGCCCAGGGGCAGGTCATGCGGATGGGATCTGTGGGAGCAGAAGGGAAGAGGTTAGAGGGTGGCCACCACAGTCGCCTTTGACTGCATCCAACACACCTGCTTTCCAAGCCACGTCTCCCATTTCAGCAGAGCAGGCTTGCTCTTCCTTTCCATGCACTTCACCCTGTGCCTCAAACCCTGAAGAAGCAGCTCAGGCACCATCAGAAAGTTTGCAGCAATATTTTTCCCAACAAATCAATGTTTTTTCATGCTCCCTTAGCAGCCATGACATCGGATTTGGTGGTGGGACTTGCAAGACAGCACCCAGGCGTGGTGGGAAGCCTCTTGCATGGCACGGGTGCAACCAAAAGCAGAGCAGAGGAAAAGCTCAGTGTGTCCCAAACACATCCTAAATATGTTCTGAATTACATCTGCAGCCTCCATGCTGGGCTCACGCTCGCTTGCTGCTGTGTAATCCTATCAAGGGCCCAGCACTGGGGTTTAGAGCTGTAACATCCCCCTCCATGACACAAATCCTGGTGGATTGCAGGCAGCAACAAACCCCCTGGCAAGACAAAGGAGTCCTTTTCCTGCTCCTGCTGGGGATAGGCTGTAGGCAATCGTGAAGGGAGCAATGCTCTTCCATGTGTTTTCAACACCACATCCAGAAGGCTGCAGTGTGCTCAGCCTCAGCCTAAACCCCAACACATCCAGCACGGGACGTCCCTCGCTTCGGAGGGGACACAGCTCGGCACAGAAGCCGTCGTTTCTGTAAGTGTCTTTTCAAGTAGGCAGCATTATAGAATTATGGAATGGTTTGGGGTGGAAGGGACCTTAAAGCCCATCCAGTCCCACCCCTGCTATGGGCAGGGACCCCTCCCACTGGATCAGGGGCTCCAAGTCCCATCCAACCTGGCCTGGAACCCCTCCAGGGATGGGGCAGCCACCCCTGCTCACCCCAACCTGGGCCACTAGGGCCTCCAACTCTCAACAGGAGAACATTTCTCCCTAAGATCTCTTCTCTGTCTCTGCTCTTGCAGCTGAAAAACTTCCCCCCTGTCCTAACCCTGCCCTGGCTGATCCAGAGCCCCTCCCCAGCTTTCCTGGAGCCTCTGAGGTCTCCATGGGGCCTTCTCTTCTCCAGGCTGCACCACCCCAACTCTCTCAGCCTGTCCTCGTACAGGAGGTGCTCCAGCCCTTGGATCATCTCTGTGGCCTCTTCTGGACTCTCTCCAACAGCTCCACTGTATGAAGTCAAGCCACCACGGCAGAATACAACCACTCTCAGAGGACTTTCCTGCCCAGGACTGCAGAGGTTTTAAAATGAAGCTGGGAGGAAAAGGCAGAGGGATTTGTACCAAGCAGGCTGTGAAAGCAGCCCATGTGTCCATGAACCACAAGTGTGTGTTCTAGGGGAACCAGCACCGCTATCCTCTCCAAAATACTGCATTATAAAAGCTATTTCAGCCTGTGCTGTTGTCCTCATGCACTAGGAGAGGGAAAACGGGAGTACAACTAGATTACTGCGTGAAATCAGAGAGAAAAAAGATTACAGATAAGCCATTTATGACAAAAACCCTCACCATCTGAAGGATTTGCTCTCATCCAGCTAATAAAAACTTGTCAACCCTCCAGCTAAAACAGCAGCCGATCTCTATTTAGCCACAGACAAGTCCAGGCCAGCTTGTGGGCACCTGCACGTCTTCCTTGGGGAGCAGGGTTCTTCCCGCAGCGGGATTCACCAGACGCTGAGCCCAGAAAACCACCGCCAAAAGCATCGGAAATCTCTCCAGGAATAGAAAGGCAGGGTGTGGATTTTTTTTTAACTGACAAGTTAAAGCCAACCCCAGATCTCTAAATCTGGGGCTGCAGTTTGACAAACACAGGGCACAAGAGCTGATCGGGCACCTGGAAATCCCAGGGATGCTCCAGGCAAGAAACAGCACAAGGATTCCGTGTGCCCCCACCGGGCTGGGGCAGGCTGGAGAGGCAGAACCCAACTAATCTTTACCACATACAACTTAAATAACCACTTAAGTTCCAACCAGGCATGTTGAGCTTTAAAAGCTACAGAAAGCAGCACTGATGCTCTGATTCAGTCACTGTCCTCACGGCGTGTCCCCTGGAAGAGCACCAGGCACTAGAGCGTTGTCCTGCCTCGGGTTCGATGGTGCCAAAAGCAAGACTCAACAACTTGGGCACAGACTTCTAGAGGGTTCTGTCTCAACCCTTACAAATCTTTAAGATGAATTAACTTTTTTCCTTGATTTTTAAGCCTACTTGGAATTTCTGCCCATTTAACTGTGTCCAGGCACCACCGCGCTTGGACAGAGCCCCCAGAGGACACTCCACCTTCCCAAGCTCGCAATGAGAGTAGCAAGGAAACCTCAAGAACAACCTAATCGTAGCATCATAAAATGGTTTAGGTTGGAAGGGACCTCAAAGCCCACCCAGTTCCAACCTCCTGCCATGGGCAGGGACACCTCCCACTGGATCAGGGGCTCCAAGCCCCATCCAACCTGGCCTGGAACCCCTCCAGGGATGGGGCAGCCACCCCTGCTCTGGGCAGCCTGGGCCAGGGCCTCCCCACCCTCACAGCAAAACATTTCTGCCTGACATCTCATCTCAATCTCCCCTCTTGTGGCTGGAAACCATCCTCCATCATCCTGCCCTACGCTCTCTGATCCAGAGCCCCTCGCCAGCTTTCCTGGAGCCCATTTAATCTTAAAAGAAATTCCCAAGCAAAGGGTTTTGTACCTACAGGCAGGTGAATCCCAGGCACGTCATTTTCCCCAGAGGACAAGACCGCACGCAGGCTGCCATGGCCTCTCTGAGACCCTCCGCTCAGTGCTCGAGCAGCTCAGCAACAGATTCTATCCCGATTTAACTGTCACTGAGCCAAACACGCTGCTGCAAGGAGAGCCTTGCCAGCTAATCTCATTTCTTCCCTAATCCAGAGCACCCTTTCAGCCCCAGGAGTGAGTGCCCAGCAGCTCTGACCAATCACTGTATTGCTGATGCCCTCAGATGTGATTTTGAGGAAATCATGGAATGGTTTGGGTTGGAAGGAACCTTATAGCCCATCCAGTCCCACCCCTGCCATGGGCAGGGATGCTTCCCACTGGATCAAGGGCTCCAAGCCCCATCCAACCTGGTCTTGAACCCCTTCAGGGTCCCTCAGCCGCTCCCACAACCCCTGTTCTCCAGCCCCTTCCCCAGCTCCGTTCCCTTCTCCAGACGCACTCCAGCCCCTCACGGTCTTTCTTGGAGCGAGGGGCCCAAAACTGAACCAGGATTCAAGGTTTGGCCTCCCCAACGCTGATGTTACCAAGCTACATGATCTTAGCTCACACTTCTGCGCTTCAGGCACTGGTTTAAAACCAGTTATTAGAGGAGATGGTTGCACATCAAAGGGCACCCGTATGTTTAGGTAAAACAAGAACACGCCTAGTTCCCCTCCTGACATGAAAATTATACGTTACGTTCCTGGCTTAAGCGATAGATTAAGAACTGCAGGTATTTCAGGTGTTTGGATCATCCGAGAAAACTTATTTTAGAGGCTGAAGATGCCTAATGAGGGTACAGGAGTTCTCCCAAGGCAAGCACAAATTAACTCAAAGACATTGCTAGGCAGAGCTCCAAAACTGCCTACGCATGGTGCAGCCTAATTATTATTATTATTATTAAAGAAGAGCTATTTCAGTCACGCATGAAGTTACAAACACCAAGAACAAACCAACCAGTTTCAGCAAGACAGACTCAACCCACTTTATTTTCAGTCCTTGGGCTGTGTCTGCCTTGGTCCTTGATTACTCCCAGTTTGATGGAGTTTCCTGCCTCCCAGAGGGAGAATCAGAATCACAGAATTACAGAATCATAAAATAGTGTCAGTTGGAAGGACCTTAAATCTCATCCAGTTCCACCCCTGCCAAGGGCAGGGACACCTCCCACTGGATCAGGGGCTCCAAGCCCCATCCAACCTGGCCTGGAACCCCACCAGGGATGGGGCAGCCACCCCTGCTCTGGGCAACCTGGGCCAGGGCCTCCCCACCCTCATAGTAAAGAAATTCCTCCTTATGTCTAATCTAACTCTGCTCCTCTCCAGTTTATCTCTGTTGCCCCTTGTCTTGTCCCCACAAGCCTTTGTGAACAGCCCCTCCCCAGCTTTCTCGTAGCCCCTTCAGGTACTGGAAGGTCACTATAAGGTCTCCTTGGAGCCTTCTCTTCTCCAGNATGAGGATTCCAAAAATGGACACTCTACTCCAGGTGAGGTCTCACAAGAGAGGAGCAGAGGGGCAGAATCCCCTCCCTGGCCCTGCTGGCCGCGTTTCCTTTGACGCTCCCAGGATACAATTGGCCCTCTGGGCTGTGAGCGTACGCTGCTGGCTCATGTCGAGCTTCTCACCAACCAGCACCCCCATGTTCTTCTCTGTACGTCTGCTCTCAGTCACATCACCCCCCATCCTGTTCTGAAACCAGGGATTTCCCCAATCCAGCCGCTGCTCCTGGTTGTCCCCACTCACCCATGCTCAGGCTCCTCGATGGGATCTGTGAACTCTGAGTGCACGGTGGAGTCGATGGCGCTGTCTGTTTCTACTTCGTCGTGCATCTCGTGATGTACTAAGGTGCTGGTGTCTTCATCCGTGAAGGTTTCACACTCGCTGTACGTGCTCTCTGAGCCCATGTAAGCACTGTCAGTCACCTCATTTGCCTGTTAAAAACATGAGAGGGAAAAAATAAAATCGTACAGCTCCCTTGTTTCATTGCAGAGCAGGACAAAATATGCACGGGGCAGTAAACTGCTGCTGTGGGCCTCTGCACGTGGGACACGGCAGCCCTGGATGTCCACACAACCTGGAGAGTGAGAGGCTGGAGAGCAGCCCTGAGGAAAAGAAGAGGAGGCCACGCAGATGATGTGAGGGCTGCAGCACCACCTGTACAAGGCCAGGCTGAAAGAGTTGGGGTTGTTCAATCCGGAGAAGAGAAGGTTCTGGGGAGACCTTAAAGCAGCTTCCAGTGCTGAAAGGGGCTCCAGGAAAGCTGGGGAGGGGCTCTGGATCAGAGTGTGCAGGGCAGGATAAGGAAGAATGGTTTCCAGCTGCAAGAGGGGAGATTGAGAAGAGATCTTGGGCAGAAATGTTCTACTGTGAGGGTGGGGAGGCCCTGGCCCAGGCTGCCCAGAGCAGGGGTGGCTGCCCGATCCCTGGAGGGGTTCAAGGCCAGGTTGGATGGGGCTTGGAGCCCCTGATCCAGTGGGAGGTGTCCCTGCCCACGGCTGGGATGGGACTTAAGGGCTTTAAGGTTCCTTGCAACCCAAACCATTCCAGGATTCTCTGATCTCACCTATGGGGAATGCTGGTAAAAGTACAGACCTTAGAACTCGAAGGAGCCACAACTCTGCACACCAACCACCCTCCAGCAGCAGCACCTGGGATGTGCAGCCAGTTCTTAGCTTTTTAAGATAACCTCTTACACAATTTGCAAACTTTCTTTGTATTTATCAAAGGAGAAATGTTTTCCTCTTTCAGTACCAGCACAGATGAGATTTCTAACCCAAGAGCCCTATTAAACTTAAACCCATGTGGTCAACAAGTTCAGAGACAGCTGGAACCATAAACAAAGTCCTTCTGTGCACCAGCGTGGAGAACTTTGCTTTACATTTCATCACAGATTAAGTAACTAAACCTCAGGAAAAGATGCAAAAAGGAGATACAGAACCCGAGGGGCCTAGGTAAGATATCACCAAATGCCTAACAGAGCAAAGCAAACCCAAGCCCTAGCGCCCTGGGCAAAGGTGCAGGTTTCAGAAAGCTCTTCCTGATGGCCTCACGAGCTGCTGGTTTGTGTGCAGACCCTTCAAACCCAACTCGTATTCAGCCAAGTTTGCCTTTCTGTCAGCAGGTAGAAAGTAAACCAGATTAACCCCACTCCAAATGCACTTGAAGATGTCAGGGGGCTTGGAACAGCCAGGCGAGGCTGCAAGTGCCCAGGGGACTGCCAGGAACATCCCTATCGTGTTCAGAATGGGGTGGTTACCCTCAGAGGAAAACATTTCTCCCTAAGAGCTCATATCAATCTCCCCTCTTGCAGCTGAAAACCATTCCCTCTCGTTCTGTCTGCTGATCAAGAGCCCCTCCCCAGCATTTCTGGAGCCCTTGTCAGTGCTGGAAGCTGCTCTAAGGTCTCCCCACAGCCTTCTCTCCTCCAGGCTGCACAACCCCAACTCCCTCAGCCTGTCCTTGTACAGGAGGTTCTCCAGCCCTCACATCATCTCCGCTGCCTCATCTGGACTCACTCCAACAGCTCCGTGTCCTTCCTGGTCTGAGGACTTCAGAGCTGGACACAGGGCTCCAGGTAGGGTCTCAACAGAGCAGAGGGGCAGAATCCCCTCCCTCGCCCTGCTGGTCCCACTGGATTCGATGCCTTCCAGGATATGGTTGGGACTGGGGTGACAGAACATGCCCTGATACAACAGGTGAGAAGACAAGCTACTTCTAGGAGGCTTCTTCAGCAGCAGCTCACCCATTACAGGTACCTAATAGCATGTTTGAGTAAAGACAGTTTGATTAAATGTTGTGAAATGCTGTAAAACCCACTCTGATTACAAAAAACTGTTTGAGGACAAGAGGAGGAAGCAACTCTTGGGAGTCACCTGCAATGTCTGGGCAGGGACAAAAGCTTTAGCCCAGGTATCGGTGAGGCGTTGCCTTGGAACAGAGGGTAAAGTCCGGCTCCCAGGGAGGTTCCTCCCGGGCATTTTCTGCAGGGTTGGTCCCCTGCTCATGCCTGGAGTCATCCTGGCACCCTGACACTCTGCTGCCCTTGGACACAAACACCCTGAACCTCAAGAGGGAGAAGAAAAGGAAAAACAACGCTGTTTTCCCAGTTCGCACAAGGTATTGATGATGAACACCAGTGCTGATTGAGCACAGGGGAGATGGGGGAGATGGACTGGCCACACAGCTGCTCTCCAAGGACACCCTTGCTTGCTGCCTGTGGCCAGGCCCCTGTGCCAGGCTGGGAACGTTGGGTGTCCAGCACCGAGCCAACACCAGCCCTGCAAACACCCACAAACCCGTGTGGAGCCTGCAAGACAGGTTCCAGCTGCGAGGAGAAGAGGACGAGTATCTCACCTGATGGGTGCCGTGTCCCACAAAGGTAGCTGGGCTGACTGAGCCCAGCACAGCTGATGGTGCTGCAGCATCCTTATGACCAGTTATAACCACGCTTTAAACCAGTTTAAAGGCAGGGAGAAGGGAGGTAAACTGTGTGCATAGTCCCACCTGAGCCTGTGTTAATGCAACCACCCCAAAGCCCTCAAACACTCCACAGCAGCTCAGCCGCCGATGCCAGCAGACAGACACTCATCAGGTCACCAAGTGATCCCACTGGCTGCCACCAGCAGCAAAGCACCGGTTTCTTGGCCACGGTACTTGCCTCTTTCTGTGTTTTGGGGCAATGCCCGCTTTTCAGAGACACCAGGGAACCCACGCTCAGCCTAGGCTGAAGGCAACTCCCCTTTCACATCTCAGCCCCTGAAATCAGGTTTCAGGGCTGCCACACTCAATAACACCCGGCGAGGCTGGGTAAGAGAGCCGGGCTGTCAGCAAACCCAAAGGACTCACCCAAAAACCACAACTCATAAGCCCCCAGATCTCTCAGATCATCCTCAGTACCATGGAAGCCTGCAGACACCATCCCTCCCAGCCCAGCTCCCCCAGGAACACCCAGACAAAGAGGAGGGTGAAGACACCATCCCACAGTCTATGGGAAGACCATTCTGGATATGCTACGCATGCCGACATACTCGGTAAGGAAAGAGCAAGCAGCCGAGCCAGGTGGACGCCCAACCTGCCTCCTCCCAGCACCTCCAGGGCTGAGAGCAGTCACCGGGCCAGAGATCTCCTCCCTCGGGAAACCAAATCCTCCTTCATTCCATGTTCGCACTCCAAACCCACCTGCGGACACATCACCTCCTCGACCAAGTCAAATCCAGCCCTAGGAGCACAGGCTGCCAGGAGCTGCCGGTTGCTTCTGCGAGGCAGGAGGGAAGCAGAGTCTGGGAGACGCTGGGCGCAAGGCTCACCGACTCAGCGCCGGCCCCGAACAGAGCGCCCTTTGTTTCCGACCTCCTGATAAGGAGCAGTGAGCTAACGCGCCCTTCCCCGCCGTGTGACTGCTGCCCTCCTGGTGATGCAGACACCAAAATAAAAGCACAACTTGGATGTCCCACGCACGGGCCGGCCCGACTCCAGGTGCACGGACCTTCTTTTCCCGTGAAACCATCACCAATTAACAAGGTTCATTTGGAAGAGGACCTATAGAGGCTTCCAAGGCTTATCTCATCCTTCCTGATAGTTCTGGTGAATATTTAAGCACTAAATGACCAATTCCTTCCTTATAGCCACAGACAGAAAAATAAACAGGGCTAGGGGAAGAGATCAGGAGTACTTTGCTGCTGATTAGCAACCACAATCACTGTTGGGGTGACTCAAACAGCAATTTGTGTTCCATGATGACAACACTGCTCTCAAAGAAGGGCTGGTGCTTCGGTCGGCTGTGATAACTGAGTTTACAAACACACCAACCCCACCACTGCCCTCACCCAAGTAGCTGCTTGCTGTGAAGAGAAGAGGTCCCATCCGAGTCAGCACCATAGGGTGACCCAATCCACAGGATCCTCCCTGCCCCATGCACAAAGTCCTACACAGCAAACAGTTTGTGACGAACAGCTCAAACCTAGCAGCTTATAGAATCACAAAATGGTTTGGGTTGGAAGGGACCTCAAAGCCCACCCAGTGCCACCCCTGCCATGGGCAGGGACACCTCCCACTGGATCAGGGGCTCCAAGCCCCATCCAGCCTGGCCTTGAACCCCTCCAGGGATGGGGCAGCCACCCCTGCTCTGGGCAACCTGGGCCAGGGCCTCCCCACCCTCACAGCAAAACATTTCTTCCCACTATCTGATCTAAATCTCTCCTCTTTCAACTTACAACCACTCCCCCTCACCTTACCCCCGCACTCAAGAGCCCCTCTCCAGCGTTGCCGTGGGCCCCTTTGAGTGCTGGAAGGCTCCTCTAAGGAGGGTTTTGAGGGTTTTCTCTGTTTCCTCTCTACAGAGACTTCACAGACTTCAAACCTCAGAGTCCCTTAGTTGTATCTGTCCAGCACAAACTCATTTCCTCCCCATTACCTTCACAAATCATAGTTTCTCCTTTTCTCTGAGTTATCCACATTCTCCTGTGGGCCACGTCCTTCCTGAAAGATAGTGCCCCAAGCAGGACCTGCAACTCAGCAACACTGACTGGAAGTGTCTTGTGCCTCGATAACCAGTTGACCTTCTGAGCCAGGTCCAAGAAAAACAAGGACTTCTGGTAAGGAGCATGGCAGCAGGGGAGTTATGCTTTAACCCGAGCTCTGCTCCTGGCTCCATCCAGACTCCTACTCAACCGAGCAGCTCACACTCCTCCTCTGTGTGTGCTGCAAGACCTCAGTGGACACCGACCACTGCTGCAAGGAGACAAAGAGGGATTGAGAGCCCTCTCAGCATGGGTAGCGACAACACCAAGCTGTGTGGGGCAGTTAGCACGGTGGAGGGAAGGGATGCGTCCAAAGAGACCTGGACAGACTGAGAGAAGAAAAGACTCCACAGAGACCTTAGAGCAGCTGCCAGCACTGAAAGGGGCTCCAGGAAAGCTGGGGAGAGGATCTTGATCAGAGAGTACATGGATAGGAGGAGCGGGAATGGTTTTCAGCTGCAAAAGGGGAGATTGAGATGAGATCTTGGGAAGAAATGTTTTACTGTGAGGGTGGGGAGGCCCTGGTGGCCCAGTGACGGCTGCCTCATCCCTGGAGGGGTTCAAGGCCAGGTTGGATGGGGCTTTGATCAACCTGATCCAGTGGAAGGTGTCCCTGCTGACAGCAGAGGGTGGAACTGGATAAACTTTGAGTTCCCTTCCAACCGAAACCATTCCACAATTCCATCAAACTCAGATGTCCTGACAGCAGAGCTAATTAGGAACCCCCAACCACTGCCAGTTCTACTTTTCTCTTACTGAGACGCCTCTGCTCCCAGCGCTGCTTGGCCCACCCTTTCCCTGCATCTGGGCTCCTGCAGTCCAGCTCCCACGTTTCTCAGTCCCACGCACTGCGCTTGCAGCTTAAGATAAGGCTTCAAGGTCTTTCCTTTAAAGACTCCTTCCAACTTTTTTGTGCGATGCAAACATGCCAGCTGGGACCTTTTCCGACCAGCAAAGAAATTTCTCACCATAA
>WAAB01021370.1:40692-76482 GCA_013389865.1 Piaya cayana
CATCCCTGGAGGGGTTCAAGGCCAGGTTGGATGGGGTTGGGAGCCCCTGATGCAGTGGGAGGTGTCCCTGCCCAGGGCAGGGGTGGGACTGGATGGGCTTCTGTTCCCTTCCAACCCAAACTATTCTATGATTCTATGATTCTGATATTAATTTCCCTGGTACTTTCAGGCTTCTTGTTACCAAGCTATCATCATGGACTGATTTTCAAATCAAATTACTAAATCAACCCTGCAGATTTAGTAATTTGATTAGTGTATTTCCTTGTGCCAAATCAAGGCAAAGATAATACCGACTGTTCGCTTGTTCGCTGCAGAAATGTGCTCTGAGAGTGTGAAACGGATGGGGAGCTGAACAGAAGAGCACCAAGGGTTTGGGGACAATGGTGATGTTGCTCAGGGCTCCGTGTGCTTCCTTCCCCAAGGGACAGGGAGAACAACAGCCATCAAACCCACAGGCAGGGGTGTGGAACTGTATGAGCTTCAAGGTCCCTTCTTACCCAAACCACTCTATGATTCAATGATGTCCCCCCCAGATCCATTCCTGCTGTGCTGTACACGTTGCTTCTGAGCCTTTCACCAGAGTGGATGAGCCCTGGGGGTGATGCTTGTGCCCATGTGCGTGCTGGCTTAGTGCTGCTGCGCTTCTGGGCAAGCAAAACACTCCTCTGGTGGCTGCACTGGGCTCCGTAGGATGCATTTTCCTGGCTGTACGGAGAGGAGCCACAGCAGTCGCCCAGCAGATGGCAACAGCCCTGCAGAAGGCGCCCAGCACTGCACAGCTTCCCCTGTCCCACTGCCTCCATGCCTCTCAGCCGCAGGCATTCCGGCTCCTGGGCTCCAAAAGGGTCTTTCTGCAATCTTGCTGGCCCGGGGCTCCATGGCTAAACCCAGCATTTGTGCTACATATTATTCTCACAGCCAGCCTCTCCTCCAGCCCATCTGGAACGGGATGATCTTTAGGGTCCTTTCTGACCCAAACCATTTCATGATTCCATGCTCACTCCCAGTAGCACATGGAATTCTTGTGGCTTGCTTTCTTGAAGGGAGATTCAGCCTTTCTGCTCTGCAGTGCTCATCCCTCCCCAGGAGATGGGGCAGAGCACCCTTGTCCTAGGGCAAGGCACAGTGGGCATGGAGAAAGCCAACTCCAAATTCACCTTTCCTGTAGAGCAGCGCATGCGTGTACCTCAGAACTGAGTCACAAGCTTCCTAGGAGGTGACAATAACTCCTACCTTCCAGTCAGACAGTAGCAAAGCTGTACTAGCCCAGCCTGGGGGAAAACAGGCAAGGACTTGAGTGTCAGGACAGATGGACTCCAAGCTCCCGTTGCAGAGCTTTAGAAAAACAGGGTGGCCAAAACTGCTGTTGTTATTTTTGGTGACATTTACTTACCTGGAGCCCTGCGTTCAGTTCTGGAGTCCTCAGCACAGGAGGGAGATGGAGCTGTTGGAGTGAGGCCAGAGGAGGCCAGGAAGATGATCCAAGGGCTGGAGAACCTCCTGTACGAGGACAGGCTGAGAGAGTTGGGGTTGTTCAGCCTGGAGAAGGGAAGGCTGCAGCGAGACCTCAGAGCAGCTTCCAGTACAGGGAAGCTGGGGAGGGGCTCTTGATCAGGGAGGACAGGGACAGCATGAGGGGGGACAGTTTTCAGCTGCAAGAAGGGAGACTGAGGTGAGATCTTGGGAAGAAATGTTTTGCTGTGAGGGTGGGGAGGCCCTGGCCCAGGCTGCCCAGAGCAGGGGTGGCTGCCCCATCCCTGGAGGGGTTCCAGGCCAGGTTGGATGGGGCTTGGAGGCCCTGATCCCGTGGGAGGTGTCCCTGCCCATGGCAGGGGTGGCACTGGATGGGCTTTGAGGTCCCTTCCAACCCAAACCGTTCTATGATTCTATGAACTGTGGAAGACTCTGCCTTCGCAAAGGTCCCAACCTGAAATGTCCAAGTTCAGACCTCGCCCTTCCAGTAGGAAGGTTCAAGTGTTGGTTCTTGTCTGTAGAGCAAACACTCACTGAAAGTCATCAGCGTGGTGTACTTGGGGGTTTCTGCAGATCTTTAGCTCTCTGGTGACAGCCACCAGAATAGGCCATGAGTCACCAAGAAGAGCCACCTTGTTAACAAAGAGAAGACATTTTCATTTAGGGTGCTTGAAGCTCCTGTTTACACTTGTTTGAACAAACATCTCATAGAAAAGCTCTGTGGAGGCCCCCAGCTTGTAAGAGCCAAGCACTCAAGCCACAGTGATTCTGTGCTATTTAAGGGGGACAGAGTCAATACCCCAAGTCCAGCCATCACGATTACTCAGCACCATGGCACGGCAAACACAGCACCACTTCTTCAGCTCACCTTCTAAATGCTGTCTGGTGTGACACGAGAGGAGGAAAGCTCACTGTGCTCCCTTGCCCTGCAGCCCTGACAAAGCAAGAGGAGCTCACTCGTTGCCTGAAAGCCACCAGTTGTGTTATGGGGGCTGAGAAAGGAGCTGTGGTACTGAAGAAGCTGTTTAGCTGCCTGATGGTCCCACGTGGCAGCCACTTCTATAGCACTGAGCTAACTGCCTTTCTAGGTCTGGAACAGAGACACTTGGTGGTGTGGAAGGCCCACCTTGGAGGAAAGGCAACACCTTCACTTTTGGAAGGTGCCTTTTCCCCCTCACTCTTCCAGGTGAATCCAAACAAGGTGGAATCTATACTCAAAGAATCACAGAATAGTTTGGGTTGGAAAGAACTTCAAAGTTCATCCAGCTCCAACCCCTGCTATCAGTAGGGACACCTCCCATGGGATACGAGTGATCAAAGCCCCATCCAACCTGGCCTTGAACACCTCCAGGGATGAGGCAGCCATCACTGGGCCACCAGGGCCTCCCCACCCTCACAGCAAAACATTTCTTCCCAAGATCTCCTCTCAATCTCCCCTCTTGCAGCTGAAAACCATCCCCTTCATCCTATCCCTCTACTCCCTGATCCATGGCCTCCTCTGGACTCACTCCAACAGCTCCGTGTCCTTCCTGTGCTGAGGACTCCAGAACTGGACTCAGGGCTCCAGGTGAGGTCTCACAGAGCGGAGCAGAGGGGCAGAGTCCCCTCCCTCACTCTGCTGGTCCCTCTGCTCTGGATGCTGCCCACAGCCATTTGTTCCACTCCCTGCTTTACCCTTTCCAGAGCAGCTCCCTGCTGCACCTGATGAAGAAGGGTTGGGGAGTCCCTCGCTGCAGACAGCTCTGCCAGGCTGGGCAGCGCTGTGGGTTGGTACAAAACACACCTTTGCTGTTTCCAGTAGGTTGCTTTGTAGATGGCTTCTCTCTTCCCCCTTCCCTGAACCAGCTCAAGCTTTCCAAGGTGCAGCACCACGGGACATGTGGAATAAAATGCTCATTGGGAGCTCGCTGCTCAGCTGAACGAGAACAAAAACCATACGCCCCAAGACACCGATTTATTTTTACACTCACAGTGCTAAGAGGTATTTCTCAATCTCATTCTCATTTGCTGAACCTCTACAAAATCCTTGCAGGCTGAAAATTACTTCGAATCAAGTATCCAAGACAACAAGGGTAATTCTTCCCTGGCATATTAAATGGAGACACCGGCAGAGCTCTGATCATTAGCTGATTCCCCTGAATTCAACAGAAGAGTCTATTTATATCTTTCTGAAAAGGAGATTTCAGGATTCATCACCTTTTTTCCTCGGGGTCACTTTGTCGTTTCAAGGCAATGATGGCCCAGCAACAGAATCATTTCATCCCAGTGGGGCACACACCCGGCTTGTTGGTATTCCTGCCCAGAATAGCCTGCAGCACTGACAGAGCTCATAGGTGTTAAATTAGCCCTCAGAAAACATCCCCGCTCCGCATCTTGAGAAGATCGTCCCTCAGTGCAGGCCTGAGGAGTGAGGAGTGAAAGCCCTTGCCTGCACAAGCACTGCAAGGCAGACTGTAGCAGCCTAAAAACTGCTCAGTCCAGTGGCTAAAAAGCACATTTGTGACCTTGGACCACATGAAGAAATGATATGAAACCCCATCTCCCCTTCCTGCCTTCCTTCTACCCAGCTATTTGGCTTTACAACTACCTTTTGAAAAGGAAAAATAAGCTAATATTCTTCCTGCCTTGAATGCCTTCTGAGGGAGGAACCCAGCATCACACACTCTTCAGGTTGCATTCATCCAAGTGGTCCTAAGGGAATGAGTGACTCGCTCAGGGTGACAGTGCGAGTCCACTGATGATGGAGAACGGAGGCCAACAAACCAAAGAATCATAGAATAGTTTGGGTTGGAAGGGACCTCCAAGCCCATCCAGTTCCAACGCCTCTGCCATGGGCAGGGACACCTCCCACTGGATCAGGGGCTCCAAGCCCCATCCAACCTGGCCTTTGGGAAAGGAAAAGCAGAAGAAAGCATAGAATCTCCATGCAGGACCAGAGCCAGCCAGTCCTCTGCTCTGAAGGCACCTGCAGCACCTTCTGCTCCAGGCTGGAAGGCACAGAGCAGGACCTGAGAACACCTACCAACCAAAGGCTGGAAGCCCACAGCCACGGACAGCAGATCCCTGCAGTAGCAGCCTCCTTTCTAGCTGGGAAGAGGAGACACAGATGTCACTGCAATATGCTCCTGTGCTTAGGAATGCAGAGGGGAGGGAGGGATGGAGGCCATAACTTGTACGAAAGGCAAACCCTGCGTCAGGCAAGCACCTTTGATCAAACCCAAGAGAGAAAAATAAGCCACATTTTTCCTTCTGCTCTGCCTTTATTGGCCAAACACCACTGAGTGCCAACACCCTGCTCTGCCGTGCCCCTCAGTGAGTCTGCTGGTTGGGACATCTCAAAATCAGAGTCAGGTTCTCCAAACACAGACACTTCAGCAACCAGACAAAGACGACAGCAGCAGGCACCCTTCCCACGCTGCTGATGTTTCACCAGAAAAGGGACCCCCCCAACCACCCAGGGCACCATTCTGTATCCAGAATGTGGGGGTTTGCTTGAACACCAATTTAACCTAAACAGCCCCAAATGCTTGGTGCAAATTCTCTGGGCCACTCACCCACAACTTGAAGGATTTGTCTTTACCACACATTGAGCAACCCTGCACCCTGTCACAGCAAATCTCTTCTCCCCCAGCTGAGCCCTCCATGCTCGAGCATCCCGCTGACCAGGGCTGATGTTGGCAGGAGGTAACCACGCTCATACTTGCCTCAAACGTGACGAAGTCATCAAACTCATCAGGACAGGTCGGGGCTTCCTCCTCGGGGGTATATCCCATATCATACAGCTGGCTGTCAGGATCTGCAGGTGCAAAGGAAAGAGAAAGAGCATCACCAAAAAGGAAACGCGCGCCCTCAAGCAAAGAACAGGTCTAGAAGACGTAACGGAAGAAGGACAAGAACTTATTCTTGCACACACCGGTGCCTTCAGCTCTCAGAAAGGACCTCTGCTTCCAGGTGTCCCACCACCACCTCGGGTGGGAGGCAACCAGAACAGCTGCTCCCTGGCAGAGGTCCCAAGAGGGCCCTCGCTGCTCCGATGGTGCTGGCACCTGGATTCATCCCTACCCCGCCATGGTCTCCATTCCTTATCCTGGTTTCTTCCCTATCTCCGTTTTCTGCATCCTCTTATTCTTCTCCCAGAAGGCTTTAATCCTGCTGTGGGCAGGGAATACATTAGATCTATGTGTGACAGCCAACTACCATGGGAACCGCAGAGAAAGCAGGCTGCACCAAAGCTTTTATCATCTCCTGCTCCTCCCGCGGCCAGCCACATCAGGAGCCATCCTCGCAGGGGGACGGGAAAAGGAGATTTCTTAAAACAAATATTCCTCCTCCCACCCCTAAACACCGATCTGCAGTGGAGCGGAGCAGCATTTCTCCAAGCCCTTCAACCGAGGAAGAGAGCATAACATTCCCGGTGTTCTCTCAAGCAAGAGCTAATGCCCAATCCAGCACACGACCTAGATCACAGGCTGGAAACACCAAATCAAGATCAGATGCTGCAGTCCCAAAATAAATAGCAGGCTCAAACCCACACGCCTCGGAGCTGTGAGTGTTGCGGCACTAGGTTTGTCTGATGTTGATGAAGTTGGCCAGGCAGAGGGAATCGTTATGTCAATGCTCCTAGGGAAGCTCGGCAGCCGCCTGGATTTGGAGAGGGACAGGCTTTCCCTTTACGGCTTTCTGAGGCAGACGATGAGAGTGGAGCTACAAAGCAGGGGCTGCTTTCTGCGTCCTTCACGCTGGTGGCTTCCCAGCAGGCTGGCAGCCTGGCTGATTCAACCAGGCTGCAATTCAAGCCAAAGGGGCTCCCCAGTCACACGGCGCTGGGCTGCAGCCCTCCCTCAGAGGGTAAAACCCCTAGGTAGTTGCAGCCAGGGCTCCTGCTTTGGGTCCATCTCTATCAAGAAGGACCATTGTTCACAGATGGATCTGTACATCTAGTATGAAGTCAAGGCATTAGGGCACACGACAGAGTAAGAAATCAAGCTTGTAGCAACAGCCCTCACACCCAAACACCCTCCCCAGTGTCTCCTTCACAGCCCATTAAACACAAACACAGTCCGGGCCGTGGAAGATGTTGGAGCCACCAACCTGAGGGGTACCAGCAGCCCATGGAGTTGGGAGAACCAAGAAACGAGCCTTCGCCTAACCCAGGTCTGAAGCTCCCAGGGGTTAGACTGTAACTCAAAACCAGGCGCAAGCCCAACTGCTTTTCCAGAAGGCAGCGTAAGATGCTGTGCTCTACGGCAAGCACACGGTGGGGTTACAGCTCCATCAGACAACAGGTGCTCTTGTTCACAATTTATGACTTAATACCCCTGCTGCTCTCCCTGCCCACGGCAAAGGGCAGCAGCACTGGTAGGAGCTGTGCTCCTGCCTGGCAGATGCACACGAAGATGCTGCTGCCCAGGTAGGTTCCTCAGGGCAAGGCAGCCTCAGGCCACCCACAGCAGGTTTAGCACTGACGTAGTTTAAAGAGATATTCTTCCTCTGCTCAAATGACTCCACCCGCACAGCTCCACCACGGGACTGAGCTTACAAGCAGGAGGAGTTTTCCCACTGACCTTACAGCAACTTGCAGCACTGAAAGGGGCTCCAGGAAAGCTGGGAAGGGGATCTTGATCAGGGAGGGCAGGGACAGGATGAGTGGGAATGGTTTTCAGCTGAAAGACAGGAGATTGACATGAGATCTTAGGGAATGTTTTGCTTTGAGGGTGGGGAGTCCAGAGCAGTGGTGGCTGCCCCATCCCTGGAGGGGTTCCAGGCCAGGTTGGATGGGGCTTGGAGCCCCTGATCCAGTGGGAGGTGTCCCTGCCCAGGGCCGGGGTGGGACTGGATGGGTTTTGAGGTCCCTTCCAACCCAAACCAGTCTGATTCTAAGAACATATATTCCGCCTTGCTTGGATTCACCTGGATTGGCCTCTGTCTCAAGATCTGCAAGTGTCCTTACTGGCATCAAGGAGGAGTCTTCTCGGAAAACCGAGCAGTGCTCCTGAGAGGTAAACCCTCTCACAATTCCAAAACAGATGTGACAGCTCCATCTTATGCAGATGACAAGGCACATAGGCAATGTCCACCTCCAGAGAGCATCCAAAGGGCCAGGTCAGCTCTCTGGGCACACACTCCAGGCACAGAGCTCTGATTCAGTGCCTTGCAGGACTCTGCCCAGCAGCATGTCCCACCTGGTGACAGCTCTGCTCTCCAGAGACTCCGAGCATGCCCTGGCACAGCACAAACACCTCATCTGCAGCACATCTGAACCCCCAAGCCAACGGTGGGGAGGCTCCAGTCAAACAGCCGGGTGCTGGGCAGCTGGTGGTGCCTCCAGCTGCTGATCTTGCACCTCTGCCAGGCAACCCAACCAGCCTCCCCAGTGCCCACCCTGCAAGGCCATGTCCAGCACTGCTGGTGGCTCTCCACAGCACCCAGAACACGGCACAGCCAGGCACAGGCTGCTCCTTTTGGCTTATCCCTGCATTATTTTCTCCTTCCTGTTCTAAACAGACATACAAAAGCTTCCTGTTCTTCTACAGACACAGATAAAGATATTAATGCAGCTCATTCCTCCCAAAGAGACTTGAAAAGGGAGGATTTGCAGTCAAGCGAAGGCTTCCAGCTCCCTTTGGAAACATGGGTGTAAAGCGTGGGTAGACAACGCACAAGCAGCTCCTGGCACCAGCTGCCTCCTGCGCAGCCCTTGCCCAGCCCCAGTGCTCCTAGAGCTTTCCCAGCTCTTCAGGTGCTTCTCGGTGTGGGGGCAAATGTGAGACTGGTTGCTCCCTCTGTCAGCACAGCGCACAGCCCAAAGAGGGGGTCTCTGTGCAGGGAGGGTTTCTCTTCACAGCAAGCTCTACTTCGCAAGGGAAGACCATCCGAGAGGCCACCTGCACTGCTTCTGGTGGCATGGCCAGCAGAAGCCACGTCCAGGAGACAACATGCTCCACGTCAGAGAGCAGAGACAAACACCACCACAAAGAAAGGTTGACTTTGCTGCTCCATTCATTCCCCCCTCCCTCTGGAAATGCCATATGGTGCTTTGTGTATAGGGAGAGTTGCCATGGAGAGCCTGCCTGCCAGCCTTGCAGCACAATAGGCTGCACTGAGCTTCCAGATCCCTGTCTAAAAGAGCCAACCCACCCCCCAAGGAGGCTTTTGCTGCTCAACGCACACTCCTGGTGTGAAGAGCACCATCCTGCAGGTGCAGGAAGAGGCACGTGGTGTGAGCTGGGGGCTCAGGTAGCTGTTCTCCCTGCCACACCTTTAACAGGGCAGGATGGGCATGGGCCACCAGCAGAAACACCGTACAACACTGCTCCAGTGGCACGTGGAGAGCACAAACACTCATATTCCCTCCATTCTCCCCCTCAGAATTCAAAGCCAACTTTCAGCTGATGTCCTGCTCTCCTTCATGCCCCCATCTCCACAACCCTCACACCATAAAGTGCTTTAGCTTACACTCATCCCTGATTTCACCCAACATCTTACTTTTCTTCAATGGTCAATGTGCACAGCACACTCGGAGCCACCTTTTTCCCCTCTGCTCTGCTCTGGTGAGAGCCCACCTGGATCTCTGCATTCAGCTCTGGAGTCCTCAGAACAGGGAGGACATGGAGCTGTTGGAGTGAGGCCAGAGGAAGACACAGAGATGATCTGAGGGCTGGAGAACCTCCTGTATGAGGACAGGCTGAGAGAGTTGGGGTTGTGCAGCCTGGGGAAGAGAAGGCTCTGAGGAGACCTTAGAGCAGCTTCCAGTGCTGAAAGGGGCTCCAGGAAAGCTGGGGAGGGGCTCTGGATCAGGGGGGGCAGGGATGGGATGAGGGGGAAGGGCTTTCAGCTGAAAGTGGGGAGATGGAGATGAGATCTTCGGAAGAAATGTTTTGCTGTGAGGGTGGGGAGGCCCTGGGCCAGGTTTCCCAGAGCAGGGGTGGCTGCCCCATCCCTGGAGGGGTTCAAGGCCAGGTTGGATGGGGCTTGGAGCCCCTGATCCAGTGTCCCTGGCCATGGCAGGGGTGGCACTGGATGGGCTTGGAGGGCCCTTCCAACCCAAACCATTCAGTGATTCTATGCCCTCATTCCTCCCAGCATTTCAAAAATCACAGTCCAATCACTGCTGTGAGAAGCTTCTATACAAGGACCGTCTCTGTCCAAACACATCTGCCTGCTCTCCCACTGATGGAGTATTTGTTTTCATCTTCCGTGCCAACTGCAAGCCAAGAGCAACCTCCAGTCCATACCCATTGAGCCTCTAGAGCTACTGGCAACGCTCCAAAGAGCGGCACCACCAACAGCAGATACAGCCAGCAACACCGAGATTCCTTCGGCAGGAACAGCACACACGCAGCTTGAGAACAAGGTCCTGGGCTCTTTGGAAGGTTAAAGGCTTGCTGAGCTCTTGCAGCGACCAGAGATGCGCCCTCCAAGGTCTCCTTGTGCTGACAGGAGGATCGCTGTGCTTCAGAAGGGCCTGGGTGTGCAGTAGTAACCTGAGCTTTTGAAGAAACACAAGAGAGCATAGAGCTACGGGGACAGAAGTCCCAGGGTGCAGAAGGCTCCTGAAATAGATTCTAAAAACTGCTTTGAGAAGACAGGATTTCAGTAAAAAGGCACCTTGACTGAAGAGCTGTGGGTAGAGGAGTGACACACGGGTCAGAAACAGAGCCAGTTTTATCGGCTTCATAGAGGAATGACCTAGAAAAACAGCCTTTCAGAATTATTTAAGTCATCTGCCAACACACACGGTACGCGCTGCCGCAAGCCACACAGCCACAAACTCGAAGCGATTCAAACAGTCTGGATTATGTGCAGCAAACAGACCTGAGTTATTCAACATGGGAATAAGGCCAGGAACCTGCATGAATGGCACATAACAAAATAATCCCCCCCCAAAAAAAGGTCAAACGAAGTTACGATTGGCTTGAGAGGACAACTGATATAAACGGAGCTTCCCTTGCTGGGCACATGGCTGGAGAAGGAGGTGGCAAGAGACACACAGCAAGCACCAAAAAAATATAGGTGTCCAGAAGGATCTTGCACCCTAAAAGGAAACAGAAGGGAAGCCTCAGTTTCCAGAGGCAGTTCAGGGTGCTGTGTTTTCACTGAACCTCCAGCAGTCACGAGTTATTCACTGCAGGATAAAGCCAGCAACAGCCTCTTGTGAGGGTGGGGAGACTCTGACCCCGGCTGCCCAGAGCAGTGGTGGCTGCCCCATTCCTGGAGGGGTTCAAGGCCAGACTGGATGGAGTTTTGAGACCCAGATCCAGTGGGAGGTGTCCTTGCCCATGACAGAGAGTGGAACTGGATGGGCTTTAAGGTCCCCTCCTATCCAGCCATTCTTCAATTCTATGATCATTAAGAAGAAAGATGTCCCGTGGACAACAGCACCAACCCAGGAGGAGACACGGCTTGGTACAACCAGAATTGGATTGAGATGCAGTGAGCTGTAATTAGTCAGAATTGCAGGGAAAGGCTTGTCTCAATGCTGGGGGTGTCCAGCAGAGCCAGCCCGCCTGCTGCTCGCCCATCACAGCCCAACCAGTGACTCTGCAATTAGGACCAATTTCCCAACAAAGCCACATCACAAGCAGAGCAGCCTCTGCTGTCTACGGAGAGATCAGGAAACGCTCAGAACAACAGTTTCACCACATCAATCTGTCAAGGCCTCACAAGGGAACACTCATGGCACAGTCACAAGCCTCCAGGCCGTGACAGAGCTCAGCAGGAGCAAAGACATAGGTGAGTAATTATCCCTTCATTAGTAACACCAGATTGACTGGATTCCCAAGGATAAATGATCTGACAGCTCCAGCTTGCCTGATGGTGCCAAGGCAAGGCGATGGGCTACTTGCTCTGCTTTACCTGCACTCAAGAAGTCAACCCTACTTGATCTCTGGCCAAACATAGCTGGGGAGGATGGAGGAGACCTTCCCCAGCTTCCCGGGTTCAGCTTAAATAACCCTCGCTCCAGAGCTACCATCCAAACCTGAGAAATCAAAACAAAGGAGACCGAAACCACCCCCACCACCCTGACCTGGAGGCACCAGCCCAGCCTCTTCCCCCACACCCCCCAAACCGCAGGTGAGCCCGGTCTCCCAAAAGCATTCGCAGTAACAGATATGGAGCAAACCAGCCAACTCCCACCACAGCAAATAAATCACACGATGGAGAAATAGCGAGACAGCAGATGGAGGATGAGAAATGTCTATTTTCTAATAGCAGTTGTCTTTGTTTCCTTTTTAGACAGCATCTCCATAGAAGAGCGTGCTCAGAACTGCTCCAACTCTGTTTTCATAATGTTTCCCCATGAAAACAGGGGGTCCCTGTAGTATTTTTTTATCTCCCTCACCAGAAAAATCAGTGTTCTTTTGGCTGTCAAGTTTAAGCCTTCCATTTGCAATTTAAACTCACCCCAGCTTGCCCTGATGAGGCTTGGGTTATGGTCCAAAGGTCTCAGGGGCAACCACAACCGTTCTTTACTTCATCACAGCTGTGATGTCAGGGTAAAAAAAGGACGGCTTTGCAGTACCAGGAACCACATTTCCCTCGGGTTACGCATGTATTTTGGACCTGCAGCTTGTTCTGCTCCATGACAGCGATGGGATGCAGTAAGATTTCTCTGGCACATACACTCAAACTACTCAAAAAGAAAGCAAGCCTGGGCAGAGAACGGATGGAGCAGCCCTGAAGAGAAGGACTTGGGATACTGGGGAGAAGAAGCTCAACACGAGCCAGCAACATATGCTTGCAGCCCAAAAAGCCAACTGCATCCTGGGCTGCATCCAAAGCAGGAGGACCAGCAGGGCCAGGGAGGGGACTCTGGCCCTGTGCTCCGCTCTGTGAGACCTCACCTGGAGCCCTGCATTCAGTTTTGGAGTCGTCAGCACAGAAAGGACATGGAGCTGTTAGAGCGAGTCCAGAGGAGGCCATGGAGATGATCTGAGAGGGCTGGAGCACCTTCTGCACGAGGTCAGGCTGAGAGAGTTGGGACTGTTCAGCCTGGAGAAGAGAAGGCTGCGGGGGTACTTCAGAGCAGCTTCCAGTGCTGAAAGGGGCTCCAGGGAAGCTGGGGAAGGGCTCTGGATCAGGGAGTACAGGGACAGGATAAGAGGGAATGGTTTTCATCTGAAAGAGGAGAGATTGAGATGAGATCTTGGGAAGAAACGTTTTGCTGTGAGAGTGGGGAGGCCCTGGGGTCCCAGTGGTGGCTGGCCCATCCCTGGAGGGGTTCAAGGCCAGGTTGGATGAGGCTTTGAGTCCCTGATCCAGTGGGAGGTGTCCCTGCCTGTGGTAGGGAGGTGGAACTGGATGGATGGGCTTCCAGGTCCCTCCTCATGCCGAGATTCTAATTCTCAAAACAGGAGAGACACTCATACCAACCTCCCCTTCCCAGGGCCCCTGGGGGCTGCTGACCCTTAGCAGCAGTTTTGTGGCAGCACGTTTGAGTGATTCCCTGCTGTTCCTATCCCTGAGCTACGAGAAGCCCTGTGGACACAGTTTCTCCAACACTTCTGCGCTTCTCCAGAAAGTAGGTCAATGCAGCCTGTCATCTGCCAGGCTGTTTTTTGGGAAGCCGTGCTCCCTGCTCCAGCCTGGCGTGCACGGAGCGCGCCAGCCCCGGCCCTGATGTAACCCTTCACCCTGCTGCCAAGTTCCAGGAATGAATAAACTCAATTGTTTACGTAAATTAAAAGAGAAATGCAAACCACAAAGTCGTGGTGAGCCAGAAGCGCCCGCCCCATCCGCATCCCCGTCCTTTCCCTAGCATATTATTTAGCATATTATTAGTGTATTTACTGTGAGGGTGGGGAGGCCCTGGCCCAGGTTGCCCAGAGCAGGGGTGGCTGCCCCATCCCTGGAGGGGTTCAAGGCCAGGTTGGATGGGGCTTGGAGCCCCTGATCCAGTGGGAGGTGTCCCTGCCCATGGCAGGGGTGGGACTGGATGGGCTTTGAGGTCCCTTCCAACCCAAACCATTCCATGACTCTCTGATATCACAGCAGAAATAAAGGCTTGAGGGTAATGTGAGTCGCCTGGTTCTGCTCACCACTGCTCCAAAGCTCAGCAATGGGACAGGTTTCAAAGCTGAGGAGCAACTGTCCACACCAAATGCTCCTGCTCTCTCCTTGTCTGAGCTGTGATAACAAAGGATTTTGCTATAGACTGCAGAGGACGTAGCTCCATTGAGGCTGGGCTGGCAGCTGCACACACTGTGCAGCATTTTGGGGCTCCTGGAAGTAGAAGACCAATTTTTCTTCTCCAAAGAAATAGTGTGATATGGGCTGGAGGAAGAGAACACCGCAGTGTCACTAGCCTGGGGCTTTCTCCTGTGTCCTCCCCTTACCTAGGGGCAGCCTCTAGACGCAAACCACAGACTGGTTTGGGTGGGAAGGGATCTTTAAAGCCCATCCAGGCCTATCCCTTCCCAGTGAGTTGGGACATCTCCCACTCCACCAGGTTGCTCAGAGCCCTGTTCCACCTGGCCTTGAGTGTTCCCAAGGATGGGGGCATCTCCCACCTCTCTGAGCAGCCTATGCTGGTGTTTCACCACCTGCAGCGTAAACCATTTCTTCCTTGGATCTAGGCTGAACCTCCCCTCTTTCATTTTAAAAGCATTCCTCTTGCCCTGTTGCTACAGACCCTAAGAAAAATCATCTCCCCAGCTTTCCTGGAGCCCCTTTTGGTGCTGCTCTAAGGTCCCTCTGGAGCCTCCTCTTCTCCAGGCTGAAACAACCTCAGCTCTCCCAGCCTGGCCTTTTAGGGGAGCTGCTCCAGCCCTTCCATTATCTCTGTGGCCTCCTCTAGACTCACTCCAACAGCTCCATGTCCCTCCTGTGCTGAGGGCTCCAGAACTGGTCCCAGCACTGCAGGTAGGGGTCTCAGTTGAAGCTGTGCTTGACTCGCACCCCTTCAGTTCTTCATTTATTTGTGCTTTCATGCAGAGGACCTCCATCCCACCCTGATTCCCCTCACATCCTAAGTCTTTCAGGAGAAGGTGCCTCTGCACTGCAGATACACCAGGCCCCCTCCTGTTAAGAGACTCCTCTGTAGGAGAGGGATGGAGAGACCTCAGGGTGCCACCAAGGCAGCTCATCTCCACCACAGACCAGCATGTACGCTCCTCATCCCCCATCCCCTGCCAGCAGGGAGAGTCACACAGGTCCAATAACCAACCCTCACACGTTCTCATGGGCAGACCCAGGGGTTTCCAAGACCACTGTTTAAGTACCACTGCCTCAAGAGTAAAACCAAGCTCAGTGCTTCCCAGAAGGGCTCAGCTGCTTCTGTCCCTCACAGAAAGGGTCTCAGAGGTCTTTTTCAACCTGGTAATTCTACGATTCCATGATGAGCACATGGACTCTGAACCCAACAAGCAGAGCAAACAGTGCTACAAGCATCCCTCTGCCCTACAGGGGTGAGGAGAACTCTGATCTACGAAGAACAGCGCAAGGATTTGGGGTTTTTTTCAGGTATACATATAAATTCTAAAATTACATTCAAGTCTTCACTCCTTCCAGGGGCAGAATTAGCCCTCATCTTTATAAACTCCTTATCCCAACAAGCAGCACATGCAGTACATACAGATACACCAGAGCAGAGCAAGATGCAATGCTAAAAAATACATAATCGGAGCAATTTTGGTGTTTTTCTTGCTCACGAATCAATCTTGATTTCCCACTCCTGGCAGCCCCTGTTCCCTGAGCCAGAGCTGTACACAAAGAGGCATCGGTCCTACCTTCAGCCATCAAGTGAGCTGCCTCCCTAAGCGGGGACGGTTTGGTCAGGGTTAGGAAGAGGCAAGAGCAGCGGGGAAGCCTTCACCGCAGCAATGCTGCAGGAATAGAGAGATCAGCAGATCTGATGAGAACGTAGGAAGAGCTCGTTCCAGTGCCAGATACTCACCGAGTTTAGTCAAATGTGCACACGAGCTCTCCTTCCATCTGCTAAGCTTTACCGAAGCCTTTCCTTTTAAAAAGCAAACGCCTTGAATAATAAATTGGTCCTGGGTACCCTCATGGAGAAAGTATATGAAGATAGCAGCAGCAGCCTGTTCAGATATTACTGTATTTCCAGCATCGTTATGGAAGAGAGACCACTGAAGATGCTAATGTAAGGGAATGTAAGCTTTGACTTTGGGAATTATCCCCACGCAAGGGAAGCATTCATTTTGTGTAGCAAAAGCCATCTGCAATGCAGATCCTACAGCGGGGAAAAACCTACACACAAACCAAACAGTGGTTTGTGTTACCTGATGGAGCCAGATATCCAACTTGCTCTGCACCTCTGAATGCTCTGTGGAGCCAGAGCTGATCCCGGTCACCAGGGCAGCAGCCAGCCCAGGTAGCCTGAAGTTATTCCAGAGCCACCACGTGCTATTCAGCAGCCTCCTACAAGCACTGAGTGGTTCCTGGGCACCCAGAGCCTTGATCACAGAGGTGGCACCGAACCACTGTCAGATCCAGAGGTGTCTCTGCGATGCCGAGGCCATGGGAATGGGGCCCTTAGAATCCTAGAATCGTTACAGTTGGAAAAGCCCTCTAAGATCATCCAGTCCAACCACCAATACAATATCTGCAGGCCCACTAAACTCATGTTCCAAAATGCCATATCTACATGGTTTTTGAACCCCTCAGTGGATGGAGACCCCGCCACTGCCCTGGGCAGCCTCTGCCAGGGCTTCACCGCTCTGTCAGTGAGGAAATGTTACCTAATATACAACCTAAACCTCCCTTGGCACAACTTGAGGTCATTTCCTCTTATCCTGTCACTTGTTTCTTGGGAGAAGCAAGGGTGCAGAACACGACTGGTACATGGGGAGAATGAGGCGGGGATAAACACTCAGTTCTGGATTTGAGAGCTGATATACAGTTCCCTCTTGGCTGTCAGTTTATTAAGATGTTAACACTCGTGGCCTCCATCCAGCAGGAGGGCTGGATACGAGCTTTCCTTTGAGTAAATTCCCAAGTTGGCATTCAGCTATCAGGAGTATACCAACCCCTTTGGGCTACGAAACACCAGCTGCGACCTCTGCGCTGAGGATTGGGCAGCCTGATCCAGCAGGAGGTGTCCCTGCCCATGGCAGAGGTGGAACTGGATGGTCTTTAACGTCCCTTCCAACACAAACTATTCTATGATTCTATTATTGACCCACTGAAATCCTCCCACGGCTGCTCTCAGGAACTGGGTGATGCAGCCCCACAGAGACTCGGACCAATGCAAATTCTCGCTGCTGCCAGTTCCAATCAGCGATGCTGCAGCAATTTTACTCTTTGCAGCAGCCTGACCGCCCGCTGCCAAGACCTGACCACCCACCAGCCCTTTTTACAAGGGCCTGTAGTGACAGGACAAGGGGGAATGGCTTTAAATTGGAAGGGAAAGGATTTTGATTAGATATTAGGAAGAAATTCCTCACACTGAGGGAATGGTTGGACTCGATGACCTGATGGGTCCTTTCCAACCTAGTGATTCTATGATCCCAGCAGAGCACCCTGGTACTGAGTGAACCACAGCTTGTTCCTTCAGCACAGCACCCGGAACCTGCCACCCCTGAACCTGGCATTGCTAGGGGTCGCCCCCCAAGTCGTGCTCCGCATTTGTTGCTGCCAGCAGCCTGATGGCTAAGAAGAGCTCACTTATTGCCTCTGGAGTTGTATTTTCCATCTTCCCAAATCCAAATAGCTTTTAGATGACACATTTGAAAAGAAAGGTTTGACTATTTACACCTTCTTGACCTCCTCTGAGCACATGAACACGGCTATTTCTCAGTGCACAGGGGCCCCTTTGTTCAGGGAGCAGCAGCCAAGGCAAAAGGGATGGAAGGGACCACGCGCTCTAGGAATGTACCTTCCCCTGCCCAACACAGCCGGCGTCCGACCAACACCAACAGCGAATCCCTTGCATGCAGGAGGGCACCTGCACAGAGCCCAGGGTCTTACCCGGAGAAGACAGATGACAGAATCATGGAATGGTTTGGGTTTAAGGGAATCCAATACCCATCCAGTCCCACACCTGCCATGGGCAGGGACACTTCCCACTGGATAAGGGGCTCCAAGCTCCATCCAACCTGGCCTGGAACCCCTCCAGGGATGGGCTTTAAGGTCCCTTCCAACCCAAACCATTCCATGATTCTTTTACACCTGTTTCATGCTACACAGTGTTAGAGATCTCTGCCTTTCTTAACCACTGCAATAAACATCTATCAATCTCTTTCAAGTTTAATAAAGAGGGAATCTAAAAGCTTTGTCTGGATCTCCTCTTTCCCATTCAATTAATATAACACAATACCAGAACAATGAATTATTGATAAGAAATACAAGCCAGAGCTTTCACAAACACACTTGACTCCGATAGCAGGTTATTACAAATTAATAGGATGCTGCATTTCCTCCAGCATGATGAGAACCAGGAACCAACTGTACCATCAGGCTTCACCAGCCACCAAAACTTCCAAGCTGCCATGAAACACCACAGTCCTGAGCACACATAAGCTGGGGTGGGAGAGGATGCACAAGGAGGAATGGACAATGGATGGAAAAAACAGACCTTGCTTATACTTTGAGGGTTCTTTGTGCACGAAACATCATGGTTTGTGTAGGAACCACTGGTATTTTCACATCCGTGCTTGTATCATTGCCCAGGAGCATGTTCAGTGGGGCTAACAACACAATGCGTGTTCATTGCTGCATGAAAGCAACACTGATGATTAAGACAAGCATTGCCATGAACGCAGGCGATTGACTGTGGATACAATAACTCTTATTAGAATCATGGAATAGTTGGGGTTGGAAGGGACTTTAAATATCATCTAGTTCCACCCCTGCCATGGGCAGGGACATCTCCCACTAGATCATCTCCCAAGGTCCCATCCAACCTGGCTTGAACCCCTCTGGGGATGAGGCAGCCACCACTGCTCTGGGCAACCAGGGTCAGGGTCTCACCATCCTCATAGTGAAGAAATTCCTCCTTATGTCCAGTCTAAACCTGCCCCGCTCTAGTTTATCCCCATTGCCCCTCCTCCTATCCCTTTGTGAACAGTCCCTCACCAGCTTTCTTCTAGCCCCTTCAGGTACTGGAACGTCATGAATTGGCACATTTAACATTTTGGCTGCTCAGCACGAGGCCTCTGCCACGTTTCACACCTTGTCCTTAACAACATGCTTGTCCCAAGACGACCCTCAAACTCTCACACTAGAGATGAGTCCCACATTGAACAAACATCACCTTTTCTTCAGCAAGGCAGTTCAAATGCCAGCCAGCCAGCAAGGTACTTCACATGCTATCAAGCTCTTGCTCTGGATGCACTCCAGCAAGCCCATCAAGAGCAACATAGCAGCTATCACAGTCCTGTTTAAAGATTATCTACCAGTCAGTGAGTTCAAACCTCTTATTTCATGTGTTTCTTGCTAGAAATCACCTGAGCACATTGATCCTCCAAGCAGCCAGTGTCCAGGCAAATGCATTTAGCTCCCAGCACTCAGATGTTAGGTGGCTGCAGACAGACCTACCCAGCAGTGCATCAGCCAAGAGTTAGAGCAGCAAATCAACCCCAGAACCAGAACTGACACCACATCAGAAAGGATTTTTCCCTTGATAGCTTTTCTGTTTCCAGTGCACGTTTAGGAAGAAATGCTCCTGATAAACAGTAAAACATGCAACCAGCACCACCACAATGGCCAGACCACCTTTTCCAACTCCATTATTCAACACACCCAACCTCGCCCCATCACCCTCCACAGTCATGACGGTCAGAAAACCAACCCAGCTTGTTTTCACCAAGACTTCTCAGCTCGGTTAACCTCTGTGGTGCTAAATCTGCCATCTCCAGCACGGCGACAGACTCACCTCCATTTTTGATAGCTCTGATCCCCCGATGGAAATCTTCAAAGCTGATGACTCCAAGCCCGCTCGGATCAAGGTACTTTGTTAGGTCCTTTACCTGCAACCACAAAAGCCGCGTTACTGCCTGTTGGTGAAACAGCATCTTCCATCAGAGAAACACTTCGTAACAAGTTTTTCCTCCTTACAAGAACAAGACTTGAGGTAATGACAGCGAATTTCTTAAACTGAGACCAAAGCGCAGCTGTTCTCACAGAATCACAGAAAGTTTTGGGTTGGAAGGGACCTCATCCAGTGCCACCCTGGCCATGGGCAGGGACACCTCCCACTGGATCAGGGGCTCCAAGCCCCATCCAACCTGGCCTTGAACCCCTCCAGGGATGGGGCAGCCACCCCTGCTCTGGGCAGCCTGGGCCAGGGCCTCCCCACCCTCACAGCAAAACATTTCTGCCTTGAAAGACAGAACATATTCTGCTTGAAGAGAAATAAGTAACCAGTACAGACAGGTTAAGTGGCACTCAGCTGGTGCTGAAACTATTGCCTAGTCTTGAAACATCAGCTAGGGCAGCGTTTCTTGCAATGTGGTCGGTCTTTGCCAGGGATTTGTTTCTTTTCATGTTTTTAAAGAGGTCCTTCTCCTAACTGGGAACACTCAGTAATGGGCTGCCCAGTAGGAGGCCCAAATTAAGAGGATTTGGTGATAATGAACTACGCCATGTTACAAATGGAGGCCGTATAATTGAAGCATTTTCACAATTAGACAATGCCCGAGGGGGACAGAATCATGTCAGCTAACAAGGATTAGGATGCGGGTGCTGGAACAGGCACACATGTGGAGCAAGGCACACCAGCGAGGCTAATTTGGGCTCTTGAGGAAGAACAGGCTACAGTTTGAGGGCCAAACTGAAGTCCTTCCTCGTGGCCCACACAAAGCCTTTGAAAAGGTGCACCTGGTCGCTCCCTTCAGGGCTCCCACAAGCTGAACACACCCCTGTGTGTTTTAGAGCCCCATCCTTCAGCTCAGAAGCAGCGCAGGAGGAAGCAGGGTGTGAGAGGTAAGAGAGGGACTTGCACGATCAGCTGTGTCCTCAGAGGCTGCCGGCACCCCTGCCCTCGCAGTGCCAAACACATCAGGCTCTCCCCCTCCTCCAGAGCTGACGCAGCACGGAGCCTTCAGGCAGTCGGTAGCGGTGGATTCGTTCAGCTCTCCTAAACGCAACCAGTTGCCTTTCAACTCGCTCAGGTTTGCTCTTGGGGAAAAAGCTGGTGAATCACCAAACCTCTACTTCCACAGCAGGAAACCTCATAGAAAACACCAACGTGTTTGCTAAATCATGTCCTCAGGTGCCACAGCCACCTGTTTTTTGAACCCTTCCACAGGTGGAGACTCCACCGCGGCCCTGGGCAGCCTCTGCCAGGGCTTCACCACTCTGTAAAGAATTTTTTTCCCAATACCCCATCCAGACCTCCCCTGGCACAACTTGAAGTCATTTCCTCTTATCCTAAGACCTCACATCTAAAAGAAGACATCACATCTCAGGGTGAAGAAGATACCAGAGCCCAGTGTGGTGCTCAGAAACTCATTAAGCATCAGTAAGGGGCTTGGTTTGCTTTCTTTGTTTTGTTTTTCTTAAACCCAGGTATGTGTTCATGCAGGAAAATCCCACCTGTGACAGGATCACCTGCACATCCACACGGTTTTGAGCATGATGAAGGACACAGGAGATGTCTCTGTTTCAGACACGCCACCTTCCTGCAGGCTCCAGATCATAAACATTCGGTTGTGACTCTACGGGCTTCCCACAAGAGAAAACACCCCAAGCCCTGGCAGGGCACAGGCCTGCCTGCCCGCCAGCTCCCTCCGTCCTGAACCAGAAGACAAAACAAGCGCCTTTTCCAGTTTTCTGGGGCACGTTTTTGGCAGACAGATAACAAAACTGCTGAACTCACACAGCACACGTTGACTCGGATGAGTCAGGCTTCGTGTGTGTTAAACAACCGTATTTTAGAGCAATAACAACTCTTAGGAAAGTGTCTGTTCCAGTTAACGCATCTGGCAGCTTCTTTGAGTTCAAAAGCTGTACCTAATTTGTTATCTATGTATAGAGATAACAGAAATGCAAGTGACATCTAATCAGACTTGATAAGGCTGTCAGTGATTATCATAGAATCACAGCACGGTTTGGGTTGGAAGGGACCTCCAAGCCCATCCAGTTCCACTCCTGCCATTGGCAGGGACACCTCCCACAGGATCAGGGGCTCCAAACCCCATCCAACCTGGCCTGGAACCCCTCCAGGGATGGGGCAGCCACCCCTGCTCTGGGCAACCTGGGCCAGGACCTTGCTCCCGTTACAACAAAACATTTCTTCCCAAGATCTCACCTCAATCTCCCATCTTGCAGCTGAAAACCTCGCCCTATCCCTGCCCTCCTTGACTCAGAGCCCCTCCCCAGCTTTCCTGGAGCCCCTTTCAGTATTGGAAGCTGCTCTGAGGTCTCCTTGAATACTTCTCTTCTCCAGCCTGAACGACCCCAACTCTCTCAATCTGTCCTTGGATGGGACTTGCTCCAGCATGACACACTCTCGAGTATAATTCCATAAAGCTCCAGTCGCACTGACACCTGGGACAGGTGGGTAGGGCTGCTCACAGCGCTGCTGCCGTGCAGGCAGCTCCTCCAGACCAGGGCTGGGTTCCAGCCCTGTGCCAACACCCCAGCAAGGCACCTCTCCCGCACCAGTGCTTGTGCAAGAGAGAGCAGCTGAACAAGTACTTTGTTTATGCAAATATGCCAACCATGTATTTAATTCAGGGCAGGGGAAAAACAAAGGGAAATGTTTTATGAAACTTCACCGGCAGCTACTCCCAGCCACAGAGCCAGGGACGCTGGGGGAACAACCCTGCCCAGGTCCGAGACTGCTCACGAGTGTCTGAACGCGTGACCAACTCAGCTCCAGCAGCCCACTCCCTGCTTTCTTTTAACACTCCTGCACCTATTGTTCCGCTGTTTTACCAACTGCCCTCCCAGTTCTGTCACTGAGAGACGTGGCAAAGCGCAAGTGTGATTTTTCTGGACCATTAGCTCCTCCAGGAGGTCCCACCCTGCCCACCTTCCTCCTGCACAGCAGCTGCTGTTAAGTTAAGCATGTTTGTTGACCAAGTTAACCACATTTCCTCTTCCCTCTCCAGCCCCTCCATCCTTTCTGAGGGCCAGAGCTGCAAACACTACTCAAGATAGAGTACAACAACATAGAAGAACATGAAACTGTTGGAGCGAGTCCAGAGGAGACAACAGGGATGATCTGGAGCAGCTCTGCTATGAGGACAGGCTGAGAGAGTCGGGGCCGTTCAGCCTGGAGAAGAGAAGGTTCCATGGAGACCTCAGACTGACCTTCCAGCACTGAAAGGGGCTCCAGGAAAGCTGGAGAGGGACTTTTCCCAAGGGTATGAAGTGATAGGACAAGGGCAAATAGTTTGAAATTGGAAAGGGGAAGATGTACATTGACATTAGGAAGAAATTATTCATGATGAAGGCGGGGAGGCCCTGGCCCAGGCTGCCCAGAGCAGGGGTGGCTGCCCCATCCCTGGAGGGGTTCAAGGCCAGGTTGGATGGGGCTTGGAGCCCCTGATCCAGTGGGAGGTGTCCCTGCCCATGGCAGGGGTGGGACTGGATGGGCTTTGAGGTCCCTTCCAACCCAAACCATTCCATGATTCTAAGATCGTGAAGGATGCCCAAAGGCCTTTGGTGTAATCCCAATAACCCCACCTCCCAGGGGCCATAATTGTCTTCTCACCTCAGCTGCCACAGCACCGAGCTGCCCATATTGGGAACCACCAACAACTCCTCCCACATCTCAGGTTGTACCTGCCTGTTTTCTGCTTTTCTTCATTTTGATGACTAGGTAAACCCCCCACCTTATTAGGTCGGTTGGGAAAAACCCCAAGCATTCTGGTTCAAACTGTTGCATATTAGCAAACCTGAGCAGTTCTGAAGTCCCAAATTTGTTGGTTTTAGCTGAAGACTAATGTGCAAGAGTGGAGCAGTTAACACCACACTCCTATTAGCAAAAAAGCAAAAGTTAACACTGCCAAACTGAAACGTTAAGCTAAAACCAGGCAGGTATAAACCACACTCACAGCAAGGTTTCCTGCTTTTAGTCAGCAAGAAATACTCAAAATAAAGGTTTTGCTTAATGTGTGTGTTTGCAGCTGGTTACAAATTCTTCTGGTAGAAAGAGCAGCTAGAAATGCAGAGCATTAAAGAGGCAAAGAGGATGAGGCTTAAATAGCTGATTTAAATCCCAGTGGAAAGTGAGAGGTTTAAACTCCTTGAAGTCAATCCGCCATAAGCTGAGAAAAAGCAGGCAGAAGCAGAACGGGTGGTGAGAGCTACCAAGGGGGCTCTGCCCTGCGCAAGCAATGGGGCACAGCCCAGACCGAACCGGCACGAGCTCCAGGCATGAGCCCCTAGGAGATTTCTCTGGGTAAGGGACAAGGAAAGAAAAGATCATTGGAGAGAGAGGTCATCTGGGACCTCAGCAATAGAGCAAGAATCACAGAATGGTTTGGGTTGAAAGGGACCTGCCATGGGCAGGGACACCTCCCACTGGATCAGGGGCTCCCAGCCCCATCGAACCTGGCCCTGAACCCCTCCAGGGATGGGACAGCCACCACTGCTCTGGGAAACCTGGGCCAGGGCCTCCCCACCCTCACAGCAAAATATTTCTTCCCAAGATCTCTCCTCTTGCAGCTGAAGGGATTTCCTCTCATCCTCTCCCTGCCTTCCCTGATCCACAGCCCCTCCCCAGATTTCCTGAAGCCTCTTTCAGGCACTGGAAGCTGCTCTGAAGTCCCCCCACAGCCTTCCCTTCTCCAGGCTGAACAATCCCAACTCTCTCAGCCTGTCCTCGTACAGAAGGTTCTCCAGCCCTTAGATCATCCCCATGGCCTCCTCTGGACTCACTCCAACAGCTCCGTGTCCTTCCTGTGCTAACAACTCCAGAGCTGGACGCAGGGCTCCAGGTGGGTCTCACAGAGCGCAGCAGAGGGGCAGAGTCCCCTCCCTCGCCCTGCTGGTCCCACTGCTCTAGATGCTGCCCAAGACTTGGATGGTTTCTGGGCTACCAGTACATGCTGCCGGCTCATGTTGAGCTTCTCCTCCCTCAGCACCCCAAGTCATTTCCCTCAGGGCAGCTCCCAACCCATTCTCCATCCAGCCTGTAGTTGTGCTTGGGATTGCCCAGAGCCAGGTGCAGTTCTGTTTTCAAGAGCTCTGCTTGCAGTCAGGATGTTTCACCTTCCAAAGCCAACCGGACTTGCTGCTACCACCACCCTCCTCCAAGAGCCATCTCCAACCGAGCGCCCTCTGAGTACACAGAGCAGCATCAGGCTGTGCTGCTGCCCTGGCTTGTTAGCAGCTTCCCCACCACGCGGGGCACAAAGAGAGCTCTGCTGCTTTGACGCAGTGACGGCGGTTCAGTGATTTGGAGCCTCAGCTCAGCCAATGGTGACAACTCCAAACTCAATTCAACACAAAGGCTTGGCAGCCACACAATGGAAGTTTTCCAGGCAGACGAGGGATTCCCCAGCTGCGAGTGGCCCCATTAAGAAGCCTGGAGGAGAAAAAGGCAGCTCTAGGCCTTTTCTCTTTACCTTATTGATGCTCCACGTCTCCAGCAAGTAGCAGATGGATTCTGTAAAGCCAAATACTCGCTGTGCTTGTTTTACGTTATTGATCTCTGAAGGAAGGGAGGGTTGCACTGGCCAGCTGACACCCTCCTTGCAACCCCTAAGCCTGTCAGAAGGCTCCTTCATCTCCTGGCACTATTAAAAACTACTTCTACAGTGAGGCAAAGGTTTAACCCAAAAAGCAGCACAGAGGCGCTCAGACTGGAGCTTTGAGAGCGACTCCTCAGCACAAGGGTGGGTTGCGTACCCCACCTCAGGCAGGTGTTCCAGCAGCGAGGTTGTGGTGAGCAGAGAAAATACGTGGTCAGCCACGGACATCCTGGCTGGCTCTGGTTACTGGCCCCTCTGCCGCTGTGCACACGAGCCCTCGCAGCACAAAGGTGCGGTTGTCAGCAGGCTGCTAGGCAGGGACCGACCATCACACCACATGGCTCAGAGGGAGCGTAGCTGTGCTAAGGAGCAGGGAAACAAGAACAGAGACATCTTGAGCACCTGACACCAATGCAGACCCTTCCTACAAACTCCCACCAGTCCCCTCCACTTCTTACTGGGTGCAGTTCTGGGTGCTACAGAATAAAAAGGATCTAAAGGTGCTGGAGAGCGTCCAGAGGAGGGCACAGGGTTGGTGAAGGATTTGGAGAGGAAGAGTGTGAGGAGCAGTTGAAGTCACTGGGTCTGCTCAGCATGGAGAAGAGGAGACTGGAGGGAGACCTCATCGCGCTCTGCAGCTTCCTCACACAAGGAGGAGGAGGAGGAGCAGGCGCTGAGTTCTTCTCTCTGGTGGCCAAGGACAGGACTGCTGTGCCTGCTAAACCATGTTGCAAAATACCACAGCCACACATCTTCTGAACCTCTCCAGGGATGGAGATTCCACCACAGCCCCAGGCAGCCTCTGCCAGGGCTTCACCACTCTTTTGGTAAAGCAATGCTTCCTACTATCCAATCTAAACCTCTCCTGGTGCAACTCGAGGCCGTTATCTCTGGAGAGAAAACAGTATTGCAGAAATATGTCCCAGTTCTGCTCTCAAGCAATATGCAGCCACCCCACCTCAACAGAAACTTGTAAAAACATCAAAATCTCTGGTAGTTCCACAAACGTGGATGCAGCATCTCTGTTAAATGTGGAGGGCAGAAGGGATGAGACGACATCTTCAGGTGTTTGTACAAACCCACTTTGTCTCTGAAGGCTAAATCCATCCTTTCAAGGAAAGTCGTAACCTTTTTCAGTGCTAGTCACAGAAGTCAGAACAGTTGTACTTTTTAATCACTGGGAAATGTGCAAATGTGCTGGAACTGCTGAACTTCCTGAACACCGGAGCATCTGTGCAAATCGCCAAAGACACAGTCGTCCCTACACAGCGAATCCCTCCAGACAGCGCAGTCGCCAAATCAATGGGTTGCAACGGGATCAGCTGAAATTAACTGATCCCCCTTAATGCAGCATTTGTCTGGGCTAAGAACCCATCTATCCCTGCTCCGTGCTGGGTGCTGAGAGAGCATTAACGTGCCAACAGTGTGAGCATAACTTAATGCTTCATGCGACACATTTCCCAGACTGCTGTTGCAATCTGAACCATGGCTGCACCAATCCCAAAGCCAGGAACACTCTTTCCAGTACTTTACTTTGGCAGCTTCGTCAGCCTAAACACACAGGGTGAGCAGAATGCTGATCCTAGAATAGAATCAGAGAATGGGTTGGGCTGGAAGGGACCTTAAAGCCCATCCAGTCCCACCCCTGCCATGGGCAGGGACACCTCCCACTGCATCAGGGGCTCCCAGCCCCATCCAAGCTGGCCTTGAACCCCTCCAGGGATGGGGCAGCCACCCCTGCTCTGGGCAGCCTGGGCCAGGGCCTCCCCACCCTCACAGCAAAACATTTTTCCCTAAGATCTCATCTCAATCTCCCCTCTTGCAGCTGAAAGCCCTTCCCCAGGAGGTGCTCCAGCCCTCACATCATCTCTGTGGCCTCCTCTGGACTCGCTCCAACAACACCATGTCCCTCCTGTGCTGAGGACTCCAGAACTGGACACAGGGCTCCAGGTGAGGTCTCACCAGAGCAGAGAGGCAGAATCCCCTCCCTCCCTCCCTGGTGCTCCCACTGCTCTGGATGCAGCCCAGGACTCGGATGGTTTCTGGGCTGCAAGCACCCATTTACAGCTCATGTTGAGTTTCTTATCCACCAGCACCCCAAGTCCTTCTCTTCAGGGTGGATCCAAATCCATTCTCTGCCCAGTTGGATTTGTGCTTGGGAATTGCCCCCAGCCAGATGCAGAACCTCGCACTTGACTTTGTCGAACCTCGCGATGTTCAGGTCTCGCATGATGACTCAGGATTACACTGGCTCCAGCAATGTTTATAAGAACTGACTCTCTAATTTATTAAAGGTCCTGGCACCACAGAAAGCAGGCAGAACCTCAGAGCAGGTTTCTATTCTGCTACAATTACACCTAATTAACTAACCTTTAAAATACCCTCAAGGGGACAGATCTCATTACAGCAAGAAGCAACAGTCATTTGTGAGCAAGCTGCACAAAAGCTGCATTATTTATTTCACAAGTGGTGGCACTTCTCCAGGGCTCCTGTGTGCTCCTCCAAGCCTTTTCAGGAGCTCCAGGAGGAGGCCAGCAAGCAGACCGGGTCTGGGCAAGACTCTGTTCAAAGGGCCACCATAAGCATCACTGGGTGAAAATTTGTTCTGCACGTGTACCCCAAATCTTGCATCCACATAGGTTCACCTGTCCTTGCTATCACTTCAATCCCTGAAGCTTCAAGCACTGCTGGGCCCTCTGCTATCAGCCCGGCATTTGAAACCAAGAACTGAGATATCTTTCTGAGAAGGAGACAAAAATGATCTGAGGGCTGGAGTACCTCCCATACAAGGGCAAGCTGAGAGTTGGGGTTGTGCAGCCTGGAGAAGGCTTTGGGGAGACCTGGAATGGTTTGGGTTGGAAGGGACCTCAAAGCCCATCCAGTCCCACCCCTGCCATGGGCAGGGACACCTCCCACTGGATCAGGGGCTCCAAGCCCCATCCAACCTGGCCTTGAACCCCTCCAGGGATGGGGCAGCCACCCTGCTCTGGGCAACCTGGGCCAGGGCCTCCCCACCCTCACAGCAAAACATTTCTTCCCAAGATCTCATCTCAATCTCCCCTCTTTCAGCTGAAAACCATTCCCCCTCATCCTATCCATGTACTCTCTGATCAAAAGCCCCTCTCCAGCTCTCCTGGAGCCCCTTTCAGCACTGGGAGCTGCTCTAAGGTCTCAATTGTTGTCACTGAAGCATAAAAACATATTTAAAGAAAAAACTTCAAGGATGGTTTGGAAACGTGAACAGGAACATAAGTCACACTGAAATGGTTTTATCCAAATTTAATTGCGTTTGTCTCAAGTGTTCCAGATTTCCTGTCACCACCTAAATGCTCAAAGGCCTCTATGGATATCTCTTCTATAAACAAATCCTTTTGTTCAGTGAAACTTGAAAAGCATTCTTCCTCCACGCTCCAAAACATCCAAGGCTTTGTTTTCAGCCTTTGTTCCTCTAAGGACAAGGGAAACCTGTTCTCACCCTTCCAAACCACAGCTCCCAGGCAAGACACTGGATCAAAAAAGTAAAGCTGTAGTGCTAGGGTACTTCTTACATAAAGGCTGTGTCTTAATGTAGGCTGGAGTCACCCCTGGGGAAGAGCCAAGCGCCACAGCCGAAGCCATCAGGGCTCGAGACGGGACAGCCGCAACCTGCACGAGCGCAGAACTGGGGCAGGAGGCCTGCGCAGGAGAGCAGAGCTGATCTAAGAGACACAAAGCAGCTCAATAAAACGTGCCAGGGGGTCACATATCGAAGACAAGGCATGTCAAGATACTGAACACTCTGTGATGACTGGTCTTGCTCCATGGAAAGTCCCCTGTAACAAACGCAGGTGCTTCTGTGACAAGGTCTGTCTGCTCCCAGAACAGCCTGTCCAGGCCTTCACATACAGGTCAGCAGCTTTTCCTTCTGTTTCATACAATCAGCCTGTCCCCCCAATCCCACCAACGAATGGATTCTCCACTGGCTCCACTGAGCCTGAAGAGGTGCAGCACAAAAGTCCAACAGCAAGTTCCCAGTTGCACACCAAGATCTCCAGCATCTTCCTTAGAGAATCGTAAGGGTTGGAAAAGCCCTCTAAGTTCATCCAGTCCAACCATCAGCCCAACCCCACTGTGCCTGCTAAACCACATCTTAAAATGCCACATCTATGTGGTTTTTGAACCACTCCAGAGATGGAGGCTCCAGCACTGCCCTAGGCAACCTCTGTCAGGGCTTCAACGCTCTTTTGGTGAAGCAACGATTTTTAGTAGCCAATCCCCTGGCACAACTTGAGGTCATTTCCCTGGTCCTTTGAGGACAAGCACCCTTCCACAAACCTTGCCTCTGCTCTCTACACCCTTACGCTCTGCTCTGGCCAGCACAGTAGTCCCAAAGCTTCAAGCAGCCGGGAGAGGGTTAGCTCATTGCTCCATCCAGTGAGCAGGCAGAGGGGAAAAAATTCCACGAGGATATCCAAATGTTATTCCCCTCCTCAAGCACACAGTGAGCGGAGCCAAGAACTGCCACTCCCCTGGAAAAAATAAGGAACATGGTCATGTAAAAGGGAGGCCACAGAGATGATCTGCGGGCTGCAGCACCTCACATGCAAGGACAGGCTGAGAGAGTTGAGGTGGTTCAGCCTGGAGAAGAGAAGGCTGCAGGGAGACCTTAGAGCAGCTTCCAGTGCTGAAAGGGGCTTTTCATCCCTCTGCAGCCAAAAGTGGCGATGAGAGCCACGATGTCCTGGTCAGCTTTTAAAGCCAAGGTGGGACTGCACGTTATTTTCCCATTACAATAGTTTTGCTCAGTGCAGCCGTGCTCTCCCTGTACAGAAGGGCCCCTCAGCAGCCCCACATTTCACACCGCATTGGCTCAGGACAGTAGAAGCACGGAGCAGCCACGTGGATCCCAGTTCAGTACAGTTCCCTGCACCTCGCCGCAGCAAACACTCCCGATTTCCTGCTCTTGACAGCTTCTGTTCTCTAAAAACTGTTGGTTTGGGCTCCTTGCACTTCCTGCACATTTTGTTTGAGCCCAGTTTCCTATCGGACTCTGGTAAATGGATTTTCCAGAGGGCTGTCGGCAGTCAGCTCAGCTGAATCCTGCCAGATTATGCAGCTCCCAGAACCAAGTCCTCTCCCTTTGCTTTTACTTTTTCTTAGGAGAAAAGGAGCAAGGAAGAACAGCCCAGCAGCCCTCAAGCTACAAACCCCTTCAGAAGCTGCTGTGATTCAAACTTGGCACAACGCTGCTGGGATTTCATCAAGGGATATTGGAGCAGAGGGAACAACAGCTCTTTTTTCTACAGAACTACAATGCGTTATTAAAAAATCAGAAGACTACCAGGCTGCTGGCAGCGTCACCTAACAGAGGGACATTCAGGCGGCAAACAAACCCTGGCCTCCAGCTGCAGCCAACCTGTAACATGGACACTGTCCAGCTCTGGAGCCCTCAGCACAGGGAGGACACGGAGCTGTTGGAGCGAGGCCAGAGGAGGCCACGGAGATGATCCGAGGAATGGAGCACCTCCTGTATGAGGACAGGCTGAGAGAGTTGGGGCTGTTCAGCCTGGAGAAGAGAAGGCTACAAGGAGACCTTAGAGCAGCCTCTAGTACTGAAAGGAGCACCAGGAAAGGTGGAGAGGGGGTTTGGATCAGCGAGGGCAGGGATTGGATGAGGGGGAACAGTTTGAAGCTGCAGAAGGGGAGATTTTGATGAGATCTTGGGCAGAAATGTTTTGCTGTGAGGGTGGGGAGGCCCTGGCCCAGGTTGCCCAGAGCAGGGGTGGCTACCCCATCCCTGGAGGGGTTCAAGGCCAGGTTGGATGGGGCTTGGAGCCCCTGATCCTGTGGGAGGTGTCCTTGCCCATGGCAGGGGGGAACTAAGTGGGCTGAGGTCCCTTCCAACCATCCCCTGGGGCTATTCCTTGGACATGGATGTTTTGGGTTCCCAACACAAGGTTCTCGTCAGGCACCACTGACATGAACTGTGCCATCCCCACACATACAGGGTTTAAGCTGCCTTTGAGCACGTACGTATCCAGTTTTTTCCTGCTATCAAACAGAAACACACAAAACATTAAGAATCAGGAAATGTTACGCCATGAAGCCATTCTCTCTGGTGTTCAGATGAAGTCCTGTCTCCATCAAGAAGCCTCAAACCTGCACCTACAGCTCCGCAGCCTTTGGCAGAGTCCCACGCATGCTCTGCTGTCATCACACAACCCACCCGAGTGCATCGCCCGGCACCACCAGTGATGCTCAGGCCATTGCAGCCCTGTGGCCACACAGCTCAGCATGGATGTCTGAGATAGAAGCATCCTGCTAAAGGTCACGTTGGGAAGGGAATCAAAGCTGCAATGCTTTCAAAATGAATAGCAAAGATGCGAAGGAGCTTTGGGGAAAGTCTGCTGGCCTTGACAACTTGAGAAGCATGACTGCTTCACAGAACAGCAGCTGGAAAGCTGCCAGTCATCAAAAGGCTCTGGGGGTGCTGGGTGGCAGTGGCTGAACACGATCCAGCAGTGGCCCAGGTAGGCAACAAGGCCACCAGCATCCTGGCTCAGATCAGCCCTGGGGTGGCCAGCAGAGCAGGGCAGGGATCGTCCCCTGCACTTGGCGCTGGGGAGGCCAAACCTCCAATCCTGGTTCAGTTTTGGGCCTCTCACCCCAAGAAAGACCTTGAGGGGCTGGAGCGCATCCGGAGAAGCTAACGGAGCTGGGGAAGGGTCTGGAGAACAGGGGTTGTGGGAGCAGCTGAGGGCCCTGTGGCTGTTTAGGCTGGAGAAGAGGAGGCTGAGGAGAGACTTCATCACTCTCCACAACTGCTTATAGGAGCAGCTCACCAGAACCAGTCTGGCAGCATCATCCACACACTTTCCACGGGTGTTTGACTTTAAAAAAACAAGCAGAGGGAAAGGCTGGCACTGCTCACTGCAAGGTCACATGGAAAAACCAGTCCTGTGCCCTACATGAGAAACCCAGATAGGATTGTGAAAGGATGAAGCCAGGTGGGAGAAACAGGGAAGGGCAACCTGTGATTCCTCCCCATTATCATAGAATCATGGAATGGTTTGGAAGGGGCCTTACAGCCCAAGTTCAAAGTGGAGACCACCTGACAACAAGCAGAAAAGGAGTCAAAACTGGAATAAAATGGAGAGAATTTTTTGCAGGCAATTGCTGTAATGACAATCAATTACTGGCTGTATTGGGTTACACAATGATAGACACAACTGTGAAATGCTCCAAGAGTGCTCAGTGATAAGCAACACCAGCCTGAAACTACTCTGAACAAGCCGAATCACCACACTGTGGGGCAGAGTCAGATTGCCAGCAGCGACCCCAATTTGATTTTTATTAGTCACAACCTTAGAAAAAACCCTGCTTCTAAGGGAGAAAGCCTCTCATGAAGTTTTCTGAGTAGCAGCTGAGGGACCTGGGGCTGTTTATCATGGAGAAGAGGAGGCTGAGGGGAGACGTCATCGCTCTCTGCAGGTCCTGGAAAGGCTGCCCAGGGCAGTGGTGCAGACCCCATCCCTGGAGGGGTTTAACAGATGGGCAGATGAGGAGCTCAGAGTTCTGGTTCAGGGGTGGACTGGGGTGGTTGGACTCCATGACCTCAAATGTCTTTTCCAACCAAAGGACTCCATGACTTTATGAATACAGCCCTGCCTTAGTGAGCTGCCCCACAGCAAGTAGCAAGCAAAACCTTGGAAGAATTTCTACTCTTCCAGGAAAGAAGCCCATGCAAACACTTCTAAGAAACCACTTATGAGAACTCTAAGAACCTTCCAAGAGGGTCCTGTTCCCCTGCTGGTGCTCCTGGCCCAGCCTTCAGCAGCACCGACCCAGTACAGACCCCGGTAGTCCCACGTTTGCCTCCCTGCCCACAGCATTTGCAATCTCTACAAAGGTGGCACCGGTGCTTTTTCTTTCTTCTGGAAAAGGAGATGAGCGAGCATTTCTTTATTTGCAGAAATGAGCTCAAATTCCAGAGGAACGCACGTAGCTTTTATCAAAATCCACAATTAAACTCAATCAACGTCCTTCTCAGCAATAGCTGTATTCTTAATCTGAAGGAGAAATTAAGGAAAAAAGGTTCCTCAGATAAAGTAGCAGCTGGGATAAAATTACCCTCCTCCCAGCCGGCGCAGACAGACCACGTCTTTGAGTATTCACAGCCCTGCTGCCACGATCCAGCCCGGATAAGCTGTCAATCTGATTACGGTCACAAATGTAGAGTATGAAACGTAGCACCAGAAGGAGCTGTTTGCAGTACAATCCACTCCTAACCCAGCCACCCTGCGAAGGGACAACTTCAAGAAGCTTATAGCCGGAGAAGTGAAAACCCAGGAGCTCCAAATCATCTCCTTCTTGGAGCCTTTGGGACATTCACAACTGAATAAACTTCTCTGCAAGTTCCATTTTCAGCCAACAGGCAAGCAGTTCCCCCAAAATACATTCCATGAAGTAGGTTGGCTTGGAAGCTCTTGGAGGGAGAAGGAGCTGCCACAGCCTACGGCTGTGTTATTAGCAATGATCAAACGCTCTTTGAAGAGGCAGGCTGAGCACTGCGGTCGCTCCTGGCCACGCCAGCCTGGGCTTTGAGGCGAGCAGGAGCTCACGTCTGAACGAGCAAAGCAAACAGGAGCTTGCCCATAAACTGGATGGGGCTTTGAGCCCCCTGATCCAGAGGTAGGTGTCCCTACCCATGGCAGGGGCTTGGAACTGGATGGGCCTTAAGGTCCCTTCCAACCCAACCCATTCTGAGATTCTAGGAAGATTCTGGGCTCTCGGTCAAAGCAAGCAAAATATTTCAGCTCGTCTCCTCTTCCAAAACACACATTGGTGTGAGCGTGACCACGGGCGTGCTCAAACCTGCTGTACACCCACAGCAGCGCCCTCCCTGCAATCCCAGTGCTGCTCCCAGCAGCGGACACCAGCATTAAGCAGCAATTAAAACCTTCGAGGGGCACAGCAGCAGCAGAACCAGAGCGGTTTAAGCTTCATTTACACAGCTGCAAATCCATGCAAGGTAACCCTAGAAACCTCTTTATACGCAAAGCCAGCGTTTCCTCTGCTCAAAGGTACGAGAACCCTCAAAAATCAAAAAAATAAAGCAAATGAGGTTTCCTCATGACAGAAATCCAAACTGTTCGATTTCACAGGAAAGAGGGAAAAGACCAATGGGAAATAGGAGGGTGGCCAAGATCAGAGGCAATGACAGCAGCTCCAAAAGAACCAGTCTGGAGGTAAGCAGCATCTGATCCAGGAGCTGTGTGCAATCCCCAAAGGATCCATCAGAGGTGAGCAGGAAAAGCGAGCCTGGATTCTCGGTGGGGGAGACACTAAAAAGCTGCAGTTTGACACTCTCCAGACTTCACTCCAGAAAGCGATTGCCAAATCTTGTCGATTGTTGTATTTAAACCTAAAACCAAAGCCTGCGCTGCTCTGCAGCCAATGTCTGGAGCAATTCCTGCAGCCTCCAAAACTCTGTTCCCACTGAGGCACCAGGCTCTGCTGTACACCTCAGCACAAGAAGCTGAAAAGGCAGTGGGAGGTGAAAAAAAGCAAAACTTGGTACAGAGCTTCAGAAACCATCATGCAAGGAAAAGTTAAAAGCTGAATATGGACCACGCAGCTAAGGATTAGCTGGTGTAGGGCAGAGGAGGGCTCCCCAGTACAAGAAAGACCTTGAGGGGCTGGAGCACATCTGGAGAATGGAGCTGGGGAAGGGGCTGGAAAACAGGGGTTGTGGGAGCAGCTGAGAGACCTGGGGATGTTTAGGCTGGAGAAGAGGAGGCTGAGGGGAGACCTCATCGCTCTCTGCAGCTCCTGGAAAGGAGGTTGGAGAGAGGTGGGTGCTGGGATCTGCTCCCAAGTGACACAATGAGAGGAAACAGCCTTGAGTTGTGCCAAGGGAGGTTTAGACTGGATATTTGAAAATATTCCTTCAGAGAAAGGGTTCTTGGGCACTGGCAGAGGCTGCCCAGGGCGGTGGTGGAGTCCCCATCCCTGGAGGGGTTCAGAACATGTGTAGATGTGGCACTCTGGGACATGGTTTAGCCAGCACAGTGGGGTTGGGCTGACGGTTGGACTGGATGAACTTAGAGAGCTGTTCCAACCTGAATGATTCTGTGATTCTATGACAGACACTTGAAGGATGTGAATGCAAACCAAAGCACGTTGCAAGGAAGCTTGAAGTGATCACCAGGAGGAAATAAAAAAGGCTGAAGACGAATGTCAGATCACAGTGCAGAGATGTTGTAGAGCTTGGGAAAAGGGCAGACAGATTCTAGGACTTCTCCTAACTGAGCAGAGGCAGTGAGATCGTGTGGTGCAAGACACTTTTCCACCTCCAATTGTTTTTCAGATGAAAACAAAAAAGGAAAAAGCATGCAGAGTAGCTCCAAGGGAGCATCGGATTCCAGTAAAGCGTAGTGACAGACAGGAGGGAAAGGAGACAACAAAGACACTCCATTGTTATAAACTGCCTTACATGCTACTAGTGAGCAGTCCGGAGGCTTTTTGCACAAATTCAAGCCATCATTGAGACCATTCCCTTCCTACACCATCTGGTCTACAAGTCCACAGAGCAAATAATCATACCATGGGCCCTAGGAAGCTTTCCAAGGGGTAGAGCAGTCTGTGTTTGACAGCCACCCACCCGTTACAGCCATGTGAGGGTCGTCCAGAGACCTGTAGACACAAGGGTGATCAGAGGGCTGGAGCACCTCCC